>PQXJ01000051.1:0-123994 GCA_004786225.1 Botryotinia narcissicola
TTTCTACTATATCTGTATAATTTTTGGTAATATATAGTTTTATATATTGTCTTTCTCTTTCTTCTTCTTCTTCTTCTTCTTCAATTACAATCAGAATCATCACCCATTGTATGAACACAATGCAACTTGTGCCATCTTTCCAATGCGCATAGAAATGGTATAACAAAGGTACTGCAGGTGGTGAGCTCGGGCTGGTAACCTTCTTTGCCATTTGGCGCCGATATTTCCATCACTTTTTACTACTTCAACTATCAACATGTTCACTGAACACCACAACTCATGAAAGGTTAGTCACAGCCATCTTTTTTTGTATTGCATACCATCCACAAGCTTTGTGATGAACAAATCATAGCTTTTTAACCCCGAGTGCATCGCACCCTGAAGACCAAAAAACAACAACTCTAATTTTTTCCTGAATGCTTTCAATTCTACTACTTTGTCATATAACATAACATGATAATGATCACTTGCTGACAATGTATTCAGAAATCTTCGTCGAATGCAGGACCTAGACAATCGCCTGCAGTGGCATGAATACTATCTTGAACGACTGTTACCTCGCATAACTTTGCGCAATCTAACACTGCTCTGCAGCCCTACCGAGCGTTGACTCACGATTGAACATCATAAAAGCAATGCCACGATGAGCTTCAGGATTATTTTCATTTTGTTGAGGGAGTATAATTGCGCTGCAGTTTTGCGGATCCATCCAGGCCAGTATACTACCAACTAGTGGTTGGCGAGCCGCCTGGAAATAGATGCTATTCTGAGCACGATGCAACACGGTAAGTCTGTAATATTTAGTTAGATAAACGGAATACAATTTATAAATTTCACACTTGTACACTATCATTATCTCATGTGAATAACAGCGCCCCTGCATTTTTTTTTAGAAACCAGTGAGACCTACTTTTTATGTGGCTGCCCTCGTGAAGAAGGACCGCTTCTAGAACATCTCATTTCAATTCAATGTGAGATCGAATGATGGATGGAGATATATGCCTCTAGATGAGATTGTGAGGCCATACATGCGGAGTAGTGCTTTGGCTCCATTATTCTTCATATTCGTGTTGGAAAGCTACAGCAAGAAAAGGCTTATGTATCTGAATTTGAGTAGGCATCTAAGGGAGATCCGTTCCATATCGCTAGCCATAACTGGTATCCATTAATACCGAGGTCGTCGAACCCCTCCTCGTAGCGATGAAGGTCGATGCTATCATCGATAAAAAGCCAGCCCAGTCACCACTGACGAGCGAAACTAATGGCTTTTTGATGCCAATTGAATAACAGCAAAATTCGAAGCTTGTCGAGTGTTACTTGTCGATCTGGGAATGATAACATGCAAAGTATGTATATCAAAACGAGACACAAACTGTCATAGCCGTTGGCAGATTGTCTAACTTTACGATTTCGACAATATAACCACCAATTTGAATGACGATGAGGCGCCGGATCTACAGTACCGTGATGCCAAGAGGTCCCTTATTTCATTTACCATCCGCTTCTCCACTTTGGATGTCGATGTCGAAGACATATTGATTTTAGAGTTGATATACGAGTATTACTGTGTGAGAGATAGTTCCTTCATACCCCACAAAACTGCCCAAATCTACGGAAAGAACCTCTTTTAAAACCTTCCGTTAATTTCATCTCGATGTTGAGTATTGGACATTTAGATTCATTCTTATCTGTGGCGGCCATATACATCATGGCTCTTTGCTCGCTAATATTCTCTCCGGGCCCCTTAGCCAAATACGATGTAGCCAGACAACGCCAGTTGGGTTAGCTCACCCTTTGTTCCGCACGTCTAACCATTTTCAGTTCAGCCCCATCGAATTGGGACAACATCCACTCGCTGATCCTTATTAAAGACGGGGGTGGGTGCAATTAATTCATCGAGCGTTCGCCTCGATTGTGCCGTGGAATGAGCCCCAATACACTTGTTACTCATGACGATCAAGAGTATTGTTGCTGAAGCGGAAATTCATAATGAACCGGAAATCATGGAGCACCCCATGACAGTGAAATCTCCGATCTCACTGTACAATACATCAAGCAGGTGTGTTATATTGCCCCATTTCTCATCTCTTATCAGAATTTGAATTCATATCCTTCATGCACATTTCACTGCCACCTTTAATAATTTAATTCTCCGCTCAGACACTTCACAAAATTTCAACGATTGCACAGAAAAAGAATGTATCTACATGCATTCCTCGCAATTATAACTGCGCCTTTACTCCTGGCAGCGCCAGCACCGGCTCCAGCACCTTTCCCACGACCACAACTTATAGGAGATCCCGTAACAGGTCTTGTGTCAAGCGTCGGGAATTCAGTCCTCGATATTGGTAGTTTGTCCTCGGCCATTCCCGCAGTGTTATCTGACAGTGGGGAAGTGTTGGCCGCTGCGAATTTGGTAGTAGGTGTGTAAACTATATTTCATCAGACAAAGATAATTTTATTGACATGACACAGAGGCAATTGCAAATGGAACGATTTTGGGCACCGATGTACCAGTGATTGCTAAGAAGTTATTTTCGGCTGCTCAACCTACAGCCAAACCAAGTAGTGTTTCTGAAGCATTAAGTTGGGCAGCTGGTGCTTGGGGTGTATCTGATCCTTCTGCTTCCCCAACTCTACCAGCAAATATTCTCTCAAATGCTTTGGAACTTGTCCTTAATGGTTTCACTTCCAGTGATCTACAAGCTGTCGCATCTGGTGCTGTAAGTTACAGACTGTTTTAATATATGTTACAACACTGATTTTCTTCAGAGCCCATCTAGCAACTCTGTCAATAATGTCAACAATCAAGTGCCTCCCAACAAGAGATTTTACAATAACGTAAATGGCAATGCACGGTTTTCTATCGACGAAAAAACTCTCAGGGCTGCAATTTACATCCCTCCTGGATTTACCTGGGGCAAGAAGCAACCCGTTATCATGTCACCTGGCACAGGCGCCTTTGGCTATGGCACGTATGCTTCTAACATAGGCAAGCTTCTTGCTACAACTGACTATGCCGACCCGGTCTATTTGAAAATACCATTCGCTTTGCTTGACGATGCACAGACAAACGCAGAATATGTAGCTTACGCGCTTCAATACTTCTATGCCATGACCTCGCGAAAAGTTGCTATCGTCACATGGTCTCAAGGATCTCTTAATGCTCAATGGGCCTTTAGTCAGTTTTTATTTATTTTAAATGTCTTCTTCTAGATCTTCAGCTAAAAATACCTCCCAGAATATTGGCCATCAATCCCAAAAACTGTCACAGACCACATCGCCATCTCACCTGATTACCATGGTACCATCTTAGCTTACATTCTCTGTCCCGGATTCGAAAGCGGAAACGACATTGCGTGTTCTCCTTCCGTCCTCCAACAACAATATCAATCCAATTTCGTCAATAGACTCCGCTCCAACAACGGTGATTCAGCTTATGTTCCCACTACTACCGTCTATTCCGTCACAGACGAAATCGTCCAACCACAAAGCGGAACCGCTGCCTCGGGTTTCCTGCAAGATGCTCGTGGCGTTGGCGCTTCAAATACCTTTCTTCAAGGAGCATGCTTGGGTCTTCCGGCCGGAACGTTGTATACCCATGCAGGTGTATTATTCAATCCCGTCGCATATGCATTGGTAACAGATGCGTTGCAAAATGAAGGGCCGGGATCGTTTGATCGCGTTAGCGATCAGTGTGGGAATCTTGTTGCGCCGGGAATCAGCTTGGCTGATGTTATTGAGACCGAAGCGCTGATTCCGCTGGTGGCGCTGAATATTTTTGCGTACGAAAAGAGGGTTACTAATGAGCCTGCTTTGATGAGTTATGCTACTTATTGAGCGGTGATTTAAGAGATGTGGATATGAATTATGATAGTTATTTTGAGCGGATCTGTTTCTTGTATATATTGAAGTGCGCTGAGATGTATTGTTAACTGAGACGAAGGTTTGGGATAGTCGACGGGGTTTTTTTGTATATATTATGGAGTCTGAAGAATCTTGAGTAAGATGGGACTGATAATTGGAAGATAGGAGGTTGGACATACACGTTAGTGTGTAATCATAATTTTAAGTACAATCCTCCATCCATAGGAATCTGAAGCAAAGAATGTTGTTGTAATGGCTGCATATACCTGGGAGCCTACTGATGTATGATTTGCCATGACCTGTCCCGAATATTGAGGTTCCTACAAACTTTCTCTACTTGAATAATCAAGAGTCTCGCTCCCAGGGGATTGTCCCTACACCTTTGTATGTGACAAACCAATGCTCTTGAAAGCACGAGATGTTCCTTTTGAATGGATTCTCTACATTAGTCTGGACTAGAGCCTTTTTAAGATTTCTAGCTTCGGGGTTTGAAAGATCCTATCGCAGATTTCTTACATACGTTTTCTGTAGACGAGGATTTACTTTTTCCTGAGGAGTGAGGTGTATATTTGATATTTTTAGCAGTTCTCAGGGTTGGAAGAGGTGTGTTGCGGAATTTCTGTGAGGTTTTGGGATTTAGGTGTATGGAGTGAGGCGTCTACAAACGAGTTCAGCCACGTTATAATGTATACCTACATAGGGAACGGCGGGTCCATGCATATGGCGTAGTCTTTTATGTAATTTAAATTCGATCATTGATCATTCTCCAAGAAGTGGATAACTTCCTTTTTCCTCGGTTAAGTTTCGTTTGCCATGCGTTTCCCACACTAGTTTGATGGAAAAGAATGATCACTGTTACTCCCCTGCTTCTCCCAACATCTGCTCAGTATGAATACCAACAGGACGCATCACACCGTGAAGTAATCTGTATCCCATTATTCCGATTTTGATCAGAACACAGACAGCTAAAGCCAAAAACACACAAAGAAATAAATCTCCAACAAAATTTTGCACGCAGGCACTAATATGATTACCCCGGATTGATTTTCCTCCCCAGAAAAATCTAACAACGCTTCCAACACCCGAAACAGATCGTAACACTGTGTTAAAAGCACCAAGACCATACCCACTCATAGCAGCACTCTGCAAATACGCAAACAAACTTCTGGTAGCGACGTTGCCGAAGATGCTCTGAGATATTGACGCAATGGATACTGTGAGAACGTCAGCTTCAGAATATGATTTCGAACTCTTCGACTTACTTACGTGCTCTAGGCCTGAGATGAGCGAAATATGATTGATAGAGGAGTGAGCTACCCGCTGTAGCGGGGGTGAAGAAAGTGAGTAGGTTAATGGCATGGAGTGCGGATTTGAATGGGTGTTCTTGGATATATGACATGATGTTTTCGGAGAGTATTGGAGGGGGTTGTTTGCACTTTTTGATGGCTTGGTAGAGAGAGATAGAAATGATTACGACTAGGAGCAATACGATAGGTTTGAGGAATCGAGACATTTTTGAGCGTTTGTAAAAGTTGAGATGGTTTGAAGTTTGGGGGAATTTTGAAAGAATCAATTATTGCGAAAATGATATTTATTTTCTATTGGAAGTGAAGGTGAAAGAACTCGGTAGATTTTGAGAGAGTGTTCCATGGAAGCAAGCTAGTGTTGTGAAATTCAGCGGCTGGTGACCTTCTTTTCTTATTTGTGTTTTGCTAATTTCAAAACTACCCGGAATTTGCAGAATTTACCAAAATTGCTTCTTATTGGGCCGGTAAAGAAGTGAAATGTTATTCGTGATTCAGCAACTAGGATACTTAGATTTAGATAGCTGCATATCTGACAAACGAAAGAGAAAGGTTCAATATGTAATATCAAGCGGCCTGTCTTCCTAGATCATGAAAGAACCCTTTGCCGCCGATTTTTTCAAAGCTGCTTCCATCATGCTCAAAAGCGTTGCCTTCCCCTCAGATGTTCAGTCTACGCCGTACTATTCCCATGACTCCACTCCCAAACTGCAGCAACGAAGCTATTTGCAAGAGCTCCGAACTGTGTAGCCGTGTTCACAATAGGTGATCCCCAGCCACCCATGGGCGCGCTTTGAAGTAGTGCGAACCAACTCTTTGCCGCCACCAAACCGATTTTACTTTGCAGAAAAGATGCAAAGAATGCTATCAAAAACTAGCTCCAAGTAATTTGATAGTCATGTTTCTCACTTACCAGATTGTGGTCCTGTTGAAGTGAAGCCTAGTGCCCTGAGGACTAATCCACTTGCTCCAGCTGGTGTAAAGAGAACTACTCCATTTACAATATGGAAGGCGGTTTGCCAGGGGTGTTCCAAAATCCAGTTCTTAAGTCTGTTTGGCAGATGCTCCCACTCAATTTTGTACTATTTAGCATGCTCTTCTTTTGCCTCCTTTCGAAAGATTTCCGGAATCAATGCAAGTTCCGCGTCTGTAGGCTCTTGAATTATAACACCATGCTCCTTGAAAGCTATGTCGACACCAGTTGTCCATTCTGAGCGTAGAGCTTGGAGCTCGACAAGATCGTAAGATGAGAGATCTTGATCGGTAGAGCATTTGACATTGCTAGTTTGAGTTGAGATAGCCGTACTTGCTACGAGAAGCCAGGTCATGAATTTGGTGAGCAGTACCATGATCGTAGTAGGTGGAAAGATTTAAGCCAGAGAAAGATAGTTCATAAGAACTGGTCTAGACGTGTTTTCTTGAATCAAACGAAACTGGACAAACAAAGAATCAGATGTGCAAGCGAATGTTTCATGGCGTCAAAAACAAGGAAAAGTAAGGTTACTTCGTCCTGTTTCTAGCCTCATGCGTGTTCACGATTAGACGATCAACACGTGGGTGAGAAAAGTGGCAACCAATCACTAAACTAGAGTTACATACTGGAAGATCCTAAAATCTCGATAGAGTGAAATGATATACTGTGTTTGAATGTGGATTGACATAGGATGTATCAAAGTTTGAATAGTTTGAATATGTTCGTTCAGCTCATAATCTGAACTGATTATTACATGATCAGATATAAAACGTTGAAGAATGTTTGCATTTTTGTATCCCTATTTGCGATAGCATATACTGACTAGGTAGTCTTGTTCTTCCCCAAGATCGTAAGCAGCCAAGAGGTCTTATTAGTTGATAATCTGGGTCTCAGCAGAATAACCGCCAGGAACCTTATCTCAACGCCAGCAGTTACTAAGACTATTCAGGTTTCTCAATTTTGAAAATTATGATCAGTATGTCTTCCTCAGTCGTTCGTGGTGGTTAAGATAAATAATGTCTTGGGATGTATTTCAAAGGAGGGAGAAAGGTTCAGGAGAGCGGGAATTGGCCCATGAAACCTGCAATGTCCGAATAGTAGCGTGAGACTGAAACTTTGGTACTAACGATACTATCGACTTCGAATACACATTCACAGCTTCGAAGTAAATTTCCTACTTGTATTCCGCGATCCCCACATCTCACCAAAAAGACTACTTGCAGCAACAAAAAGTTTTGTCACCAGATCTACAGCAGTAGCTCCATAACCTCCCATGACAGCACTTTGAGCATGGTCGTATACGTCCTTCGCACTGACCGTGCCATATTTTCTCTGTAATATCGATGCAAATGAAGCTATTCTGAAAGTTAGCGCCATAAATATTTGGGGACTGCCTACTTACCAGCCCTTGGACCTTTGCCCGAAAATCCTAAGACCCACAGAATCGGACCACTAGATGCAGCTGGAGCGAAAAATACGATTCCATTCACAACATAAAATGCTGTTTGATATGGATGTGCCTTAATCCAAATTTGGATGTCCACCGCTAGTTTGTTCCATTCGACTTGATAGACTTTTGCATGCGCCTTCTCGACCTCATCGCGAAATTCAGGAGGGAAATCTGCATAGGTTGCTTGTGCAGTTCTCCTGAGTGCAATGCCGTGTTTCTTGAAGGCATCAACAACACCAATAGTCCACTCGGCGGCGCGTTCTTGGAATTCCATATCTTCTGGGGAGGAAATTGCATCCACGAGGCGACCATGCACCTTCTCCACTTTATTCCGAATTTCTGGAGGCACCTGTGCATAGGTTGCTTCCATCGAATCTTTGAGTGCGGTACCGTGTTTCTTGAAAGCCTCCACGGCACTGCCAATATCTTGGAATCCAATGTTTTGAAGGGAAGAAAGTGCTTGCGCGAGCGGAGGACTATTCCTCGTGGCTTCAGTGGGGGCAGCCGCAATTTCTGCGAGAGTCTGGGCCCAAGCAGCGATGTCTCGAAAAGTAGCCATATCTGGTGGTAGAGTTTGATACGTATAAAGTAAAATGTTTTCAGATATCTTGATCTTTAGATTGTATAAGAGAATCAGGAGTCACAAAAGTCAATGGTAACTTTTAAAGGGATGGAATCGTGTCAATGAAAGTATAAAAAGGAAAAGATTTCGCTTCTGCTACACCATCTACACGTCTACTCCGCCGCGTAGCGGTAGCCACCTTTCAGAACCCAGCTTTGTTTCATATCTCGAATATCCTCTCTCATAAGCGTATCTCTAATCCCTTCTCCGGATGGCTCAGTGTTGTGACAATGTGGGGGCAGGAGAAGAGGCGGTGGGAGGGAAGGGTTTTGTGCATTCTCACATTGTCTGCATAGCATCATCCGAATAGACCAACACATGACATGACAGCAGTGTATAGTGGATAGTGGATGATACTATTTAGGATCACAATTCTTTCCCAGTCACATCAGTGTTTGCTATCTCTATGCGATCTAACAAACCCCTATTTGGTTTTGACAGTATTCATTTGATTGGTAACATGAACAGCTGGACGACGCACTTGCAGAACCCGAGGATCGGCGTGATAAGCAGAGTCTCTGATTGAGGCGGAAAACTGGTATCGATTCAAGCAAGTCATCCATCTGATTCGGTGAGTTTCACGTAAATATGAAAACGCAGTCGTTGAATAAAATTATGATTGAAGTGAGGTGGTGGGCTGGAACTACCAGGTGGTGCTCCAAGCTTCCGCGTCCCCGCATCGCGCCTGCAACGCGATCCTAGGGAAATTTATGGCCTCAATGAACCACAGCTCAGTCGGTAACGCATGTCATGTCTGGCTGATGCGCCCTAGAGAATGAATATGCTTTGAATCAAATGTGCCGTTTTGAGTTATTGGGTACTATTCTATTGTTATATTACGACTTGGTAGATTGGCTCGCGGGTAAAGAGAAAAGCCAGTATGAGGAACCACTACACTCCACTGGACTGGGATTTCTGAGTTTGCTGATTGTGGAAAAGATCTAATCCTCAGACAAGATGCTCCACGAAATACTCCTCTCCCTCTCGGGACATCCTTCTCCGCTCCTCACTGCCGATAACACATCCTCATCCTCCATCCTATCCCCCTCCGAAAAGTCTCTCCTCTCCTCTGTCGCCCATTTGAGTGATCTTCACTGCAAGCTCCTCGTGCACACAAATACTATATCCTCGAAGCACTCTTCGAGTATCTGCCAAGCTGTCGCTACATCTATAAGCTCTGTACATCTTGCAAGCTTTCAACGCAAGGTGCTTGAGGTCGAGAATGGTATCTTGCGCAAAGATGCTGGGAGTGTTGGTGCATACAATATTGTGCCGTTGACATTTATCGTGGAGAAGTTCTCTGGCTGGACGAGGCGAATGGAATGGTTCTTGGAAATTGTGGACTTTATGATGCAAGATGTTAGTGGAAAGAAGTGCAGTGGGGCAATGGTCATTGATAGGTTATGCAATGCTATACAAACAGGATATGCGGACATAGAAGAGGCGGCATTGAGTCTGGTGAAGGTTGCGCAGACAGCTTGGCTGAAGCAGGTATCGGCCTGGATTCTATATGGGCGGTTACCAAGTTTTGGACGAGGTGACTTTTTTGTACAAGAAGACGATTCATATGTATGTTTCCATGCTTCACAACTATGGGAGACGAAGAACTAACTAGTCGGATCATAGGATTACATGAACGTTAAAGAGTTGTTACCGGCGTTCGTGTCAGATTCTACTGCATCATCACTTCTTTTCATTGGACGGTCCCTGAATCATATTCGAGTTAAGGGCATCTCATCTGCGTCCTCCCCGGAGCTTGACCTATTATCATCTCACTTGCGACAGTTATCAACAATAAAATTCCCAATAAATGGCGCCAATTTCGCACGAGTCATAGCCGCTATACGTCTTTCCCTATCTCAAACCACTTTACAGAAGTTGCTACCCTTAAGCAAAGTAATTGAGGCCTTGACTTTATTACGGGAGTTTTTTCTGCTTGGCAGAGGAGAATTTGCCATAGCGTTGATATCTGAGGCTGATGAAAAGATCCGTTCAAGATGGAGAAGGTCGGACACTTTAGGCTATGAGAAAAAGGATGGCCTGGGCAACATCGTCGTTAAGGAAGGGGAAGTCACTGCAGTCCTTGCTAGGACCTGGGCTGCAATGGGCGCACAAAAGGGTCAAAATGATGAAGAGGATGATGACGATTTGCTTGAACTGGCAAGAGACCTTGTTCAGTTGAATATTATGAAAGGGAATTCGAATACGCCAGGAAAAGCCAACTTGAGAGCTTCGCAATCTTCTCTAATTGTTTCCACCCCTTTCCGAAACCTCTTACTTTCCGTTCCCGTGGCCCTTACACTTCACATTCCTTCGCCATTAGATCTGTTCCTTACTCCATCTGATACCCAGATGTATTCCAGCATTAATGCTTATCTTTTAGCAGTTCACAGGGCCCATCTACGGCTCACTAATCTTTGGAAGATAACTTCGTTACGTCGCGATCATCCTGCTCCTCCAGGTCCACCTTTGGGTAGTTCGACTCTTGGGCGACAAAAGGTTCTTACACTTCGAGCTAGAGCTAAGGAGCGTTCCCATACTATGCGTAGCGTATGGGCAACGGGTAGCGCTGCAGTCTTCTTCTTAGGCGAGACGGAAGCATACCTTCAAGGCGAAGTTGTGCAAGGAACTTGGTTAGGCTTCACAGCTTGGCTTACAGGAGAAACGCGTGCATCAAGATCCCATGATGAAGACGAAGATATCTGGTTACAGGCTGCCAATCAATCAACGTCGAGGAATGCTAGTCACAATCATGATCCTCAAACACTTGCAGATGCACATAGGAGATACCTCACCGCTCTCGCATCTAATCTCCTTTTAACCACTTCAACATTTACGGATCCACTATATTATCTACTCCAACAAATTGATCATCTAGTCGCTCTTGTCCACCGTATCCACTCTGTTTGGCAATCTCTTGATCTCGAGGCTGATGAAGGAGTGGTAGATGCATTCTCTGACTTTCATAAAGAGGAGCAAGATATCAAAGAACAACTTGGAACAATTGCAACACGTGTAAAGGACGCAATTGAAGAACTAGTCAAAACTCTACGAGAAATAGATCAAGATAAAAATGGCTGGGACAGTGGATATGAAGAGTTGGTCTTGGGAGAGGAAGGTGCATACGTCCCAGCTAAGGTTGGCAGAGTAGACAGACTGCTGATGAAGCTTGATTTTGGAGGTTGGTTCGATAAGAGAGGTACTGGGGAAACAGGAGATGTTTTTGATGATTTTGGTGATGATGAATAATGAGTTGATTTTTATTTTATTTAATATTTCGGGGCAGAGGATGGAGGAGGGGACAATACCCAGGCGTTTAAGGCACGAATCATACCATTTTAGAATCACAATTAAGTGGATCGGGCCACAATGGATCCTAAAAGTCATCTTCCAGGAGCACGATCTTTTATTGAATTTAAGCTGGGACACAAATCTTCCCTCCGAAATAGCACACTCAATGCAGCTGCCCTTGGAGGAAGCAAGGTAGGAAAGGTAGTGCCTTTACCGTTCGTTGCTCCTCCTTGATCCTCCCTTTTCACTCGTATTTACCTCATCACTTTTTCGACTTTCAATTTCTCGTGAGAATTCCCAGCTAGAACTTAAATTTGTCCACCAGTCAATGTTCTATACTACTCAGAGACTCTCTAGCTCCTGTGCATACAATTCAATAGCTCTAGGCCGCTGAATAGAACCTTTTGGGTTTCTGGGAAGGGATTTCTGTGGGTTGGCAATAATGATGCATTCCTTCCGCACCCAAGCTTCCTCCCGGTATTTCTCATTGACACCATTAACAAAAATCCAAACTTCTTCAATCAGCCTTTCTCTATAGCCAAGCGCCGTCGCATCAACGCTATCTTTCAGATCAACAAGAAGGGCAGTTTTCGTTGCAAATCTCTCGTTGAAAAACTTTCCAGCTGGAACCATAACTGCATCCTTGACATCAGGATGGCTTGTCACTGCATGTTCCATATATTGTGGATTGAATGGACGAGTTGCCACATTATCCACAACCACCAAAATCATGTCGTCAGTGCGCCCACGGTATGTCCATAATCCTTCCTTCGTGGGATGAGGAGAAAATAGATCCTTGGTGGAATACTCCTTCAAACCCGGATAAAGCTTAAACACTGGTTGTTCAAACTCAGGATCGCAATTTTGTACGATGACTGCTTCATAAAGCTGGTCATCATCTGAGAAAAGTCGATATTCCAACCCTGCAGCAGGATGAGTACATTGGTATTTCCAATCTTCTGCCGGCCATTCTCCTGACTTGTAGATATTTGGAAATGGTGATGTTTCCGTAGATCCATTCGACTTCCAGAATTTGAATTTAGAGGTTATGATATCGCCGAATTGTTGGGGTAGATCGCCGCCGCCATACCATATAGCGTCGAGTTTACGAGAAGCCAATTCTTCTAAGATTTCGGGATTGGTTGCGATCTCGTGCACCATCCATGGAGGTGCACATAGTGCGTCTACTGGCGTGTGCTTCATAATCTCGACTAGCGATGAGGCAGTGGCTCGTTCCATTGGTAGAGGGAATACGACGATGTTTTGATTGGCTAGTGATTCGGATAGTGCGTTTATGCTTGATGCCTATCCTGCAGTTAGTGCTCTGTCGACCTCAGGAGCTTTACATAACCTCAAATAGGTCTTGAATGAACTAGATATACTTGCATGAAATGACGGAAGATTCATAAAAACTCGTGTGCCTTGGTACTCTTTCTCTCTCGATTCAAATCCCTCAGGAGAAGCCAGTTGCGCCATTCTCATATATGTCGATACAAAATCGTGAGAATAGATAACATGTTTCGGTAGACCGGTCGTTCCGGATGTGTGGAGACAGACTAGAGGTTCACTTTTCGCCTCATTGAAAGTTTTGCTGAAGGGAAAATGTTGGTAACTTTTATCTAACAGCTCGTTGACATTTGGAACGGTAATGGTGCGTAATTTGGGCATGCTTTCAAGTAATACGGGCACTCCTAATGGAACAGGATCTGTAGTTGCTAAAACTTGGCAGTCTAATGCGTTGAATAAGCTGATGTTTCCCTCATTACTGTTATAAGGCGAGACCAGAAGTATCTGTGAATCACACATCAATATATTTACACACAAATATCATGAAAGATACATACTTTATAGCTAGCTTTCACGGCTCCTAAGACCATAGTTACATATCTCAAATCATTCCAACCCATGTAACAAATAGTTGGAAAATCCTTTCCAGATCCAGAACCAAGCTGATCGGTTAATCACCACGCAATACCATTCACGGCATTTGCGAGCGCAGAATATGTGATTTTTCGAAAACCTTCAGAGTAGCTGGTAGATGATATGGGTATTACGGCTCAGAGTACGTTGGGTCGTGTTTGGGCCATGCCATCGATGATATTGTTTAGAAGCTGTTTTTTAGTCGGGGCATCTTGGGCGTATTTTGGACCGGGGTGTCCTTCGTTGAACAAGATTGTGGCCATTGTTTCTTGGTTTCTTGGGAGTATAAAATGGAAAATGGTCGTAGAACCGAGGGTTGTGAGATGATATACAGTGCTTAGATGTATAACAGCTGGTACCAACAGACTATGCGATCATACTTGGACTGCCGAACTTCCACCCCACCAACGTACTTTGGATTTGCTGACTGCGTGTTGTCAATATTTCTGGAACGAGGGCTTATTGATGTTACTTTAGATTGCTGGACCATCTGACTGCATGAGTACACAATTGTCTGCTTAGTTTCACTAGAAACGAATAAATGCTGAACCATCCGTGGATTCACGCCACATTCGCATCATAGCACAATTGATTATCAAGTGAATTTGGCCAACCAGAACAAGTAATAAATGAATATTAATTGAAGCAATGGTAAAATCGAGTTTTGTTGCATACTCCGAAATATTTTGACACTTCTATATCCTCGGAATCGAGGTCAAAATACCGTCGGGGTTGCTTAAGATGCGCAAAGAAAGCTTCGATCCCAGTGAATTTGCCAATCAAGGTCATGAAGACAACGCTACTGCGGAGCCTTGTTGCACATCTGATTGAAATGCGAATGCAATTTCGGATACTCTGGCACTTTGAATCAATCTCATTCTAGTATTCAGAGTGGGGAGTTGTTTTAAACCACACTCAGATATACAGCTAAAGTGGTTGGCTAGCTCGAGAGTTCACTGTGGCATAGATTATATAAGAAAGAGAATACGAAAGGCATTTCTATGTATTTCAGCGCCCCATCATCATTGAAACTTTACTATGGTTCGTGAAAACAATTGAGGAAGGATAGCCAAACCCTTTGAAGTGGTCATTCGATTTACTAGATAGTAAATAGGTTACCTTTTTTCGGACGCCGTTCTCCTCAGTTGTTGTCGTCAATTCATATTTCATTGCCAAAGGCAGATTTTATTGTACCCTCAAGATCAACAACAAAATCCCTGAGCCCTTGTCCTCTTGAGCCGATTTTCCTCATTTTCACCCATAGCTATGACACCACTAGAGTTAAGTGGGAAGCATCTGTATATGGAAATACTGGTCCTACGGGTTGTGCTGATTCTACAAGCAAGTAGTCTGGAAAATGAATATTTTTCGTGCATATTGAATGGGGATTACGAATTGCAGGACGCTTCTCCCTCTTTACATGTACACTCGTTCTTATTTAAGAGTCGAGCATCATGAAAAGAGGGGGGAATCCATAAACTTCGAGGAGAAAGTGTTGGCTTGGAAGCTGATATCAGGCCCAAATGGTACATCCAAGTTAGCTCTGCTTCATCATTCAAGGCATAAGGAGCTCAAGTTCAGGCAATATTAAAAAGAACGGTGCGATATACTTTTTCCATCACTACGGATCAACGGAAAGGATTTTGCTGCTTTGATAACGAACCTTGAAATCAACTTGGTTGGAAAAGTTACGTTGTGTGGTTACCCGCCGAAGTCTAGTTGGATTGCCGATCTATCGGATGGCAGGAAGATGACAGCGAGTAATGTGAGATAGTGTGAGAGTTCAGTGACAAAAAGTATGACCATTTGACGAGAAAAGATGCTTTACTATTGTGTCGCAGAATCAAGCTGTTGAATACTCCTGAAGGTAAAAGAATGCACCTCAATTCCCATTTCAGTTTGTGCTATTTAATTGTAGTAGGCGCAGATAGAGGAAGGGATGAACTGTCTCGAGAATGATAATATGCAACAAGATCATTCACCAATCTCTTTCTCTTATACAACCATAGCCGCTTCAAAATGATGATCATGGCTATTGTTGTTTTCCATCTTTTTTCAACTGTGATAGCGTGACTCAAGCAAGTTCACTATGAAGGAGTTCAACTCAAATTTTGGGCCATAAACAAGAATTCATGCTAGTTGCCAAGTGGTCTCAGTAATTTACCCCTTTTTTCTTAACATGCACCAGCCCGCCTACCAAATGAACCAGAAGAAAATTTCCACTTCAATCATACTTCGTCATAGGGGATGTGGCAGTAATTAATTTTGCCAGAAGTTGGAGTCATATTTGTAGTTTCGTGAGATCAGATGGTATGGCATTCGTTGCCGTTGTCGTCTCGATGCTATCATTGACCATACATGATAAACGTAATTCGTCTAGCTCTAGTAATAAGAGACGACGATTAAAGCTTGCCCAGGTAGTGGTCATCTCCAAGTAATATCTTTTGGGACCAATTAGCTAGTTCAGTCCAAACGCAACTGTGCGGTCGGAAGAACATTGACCGTGAACGTCGAATTCAAAATCGCAATACATGATGGGTACCATACTGCTGAATTTAGCTTTTATACTCTTTTGGAGAGTATTGAAAGCATTCCATCTACAAGCAATCATAAGAACCAAAGTATAGGACCTTGTTAGTGACTGTATACAAAAGCCCTTTGAGCATTTCATCACCATGTAGGGAATGCTTGGCGGTAAGCATGGCACGCAGGTAGAATTATGACTCTTTCGAACGTACCTGCAGGAAGAATGAATCGATCTTGCACGGGGACATTAAGGGTTCGAGCCATGTAAGATGCAATAGAGTCCATACAGAATCTAATAATAGTCTGATAAAATTGACAAATAAAACCCTTAAATGACAATAAATTGAATGTCGAGAAGTCGAATTGTAAGATAGAATTAACTCACTACTGGCAGGTAAGCATCTATATATCTTCCCCCGTCAATGGCGGAACGCTCGGGAGTACGTACTTTGGTATACGGTGTGTGTACTAGGATAGCAGGCGAGGATCAGAGGTCTAAAACTGGTAGATTCTGATCGAGACTTCAAGCCTACATAGTAAGATAGCCTATGCTATCTCGCCCGCCCAAAAAATCAACTGATGGAGACAGACCTCCCCAGCTTAAACCAAATAGAATCACGTGCTTGCTGTTCGTTGTGAGGAGGCCATTGGAATCCACAACCTTTATATACACAGAAAATATGGGCGATTCCTTGAATATGATGATGCTTCTCCCTATATACCCCTACCCATAGTCGTACCCACCGCTTTGGACGAAAGAAGCTAAGATGCTGAGTGTGAGGATATAGCACTTTTCTCTGAATTTAACCCAATGGATGTGCTTCTGCCATTTTGTCGAAGCACATATGGTTGTCATGAAAGAAAACTATTTATTCTTATCTCATATCGACCCAGGGTTAAGAAACACCGTGTCAATTTACCTACCTAGTTCAAGTCACAAAACTTGTGATGGATGATGAATTCCTCACTCAACGATCTGATGATAATAGCGGGAGATTACATAAGCGAAGAAACTCACCTTTCCGCGGCGGTCCTGAATTAAGACATGCAACAAATGACCTTTTTTTTTCTCAAATCACGAGAGTATCATGTGAGTCCTTCTAATTTCCGATGTCCGATAGCCGTTTTATGTAGCAGATAATTACTCTCTTCTCTTTTATCAAACATACATTCTGGGCATTCTGGGCAAAGTGTATCGGAATCTCAAGAAAGCTAATGTATGAAGATTCTTGGAACTCAGCTCCTCAACTTTGCCTTGGTATTGGCAATAGATGTTGTCGCAAGAGCCTACCAGTACCATTCGACTCGCGAATGTATTAATCTCCGTCCTAGCTGAGATGCCTATTCTCCCGCAGCAATGTTAGGTAAAAGACAGCGGCACGATATTACAGAACCCCTGATATTCAACCTCACATGTCAAAAATACTTGGCTTTCATGTACCTATGCACCTTCCCCGCTTGTAACCCCGCAAGATAATCGGGCCGTCATCTTGCTCCTTCCATCTGGAGTACATGGAGTAAATGAACGTGGAGGTTAGTTTACCCAATCACGATATTCGTGACATGAGACGGAAAGGTACAGACAAGTACAAGAAAGTATCAATAAGTGCTCATGTTGCCGCATGTTGTTTTGTTTTAACCACATCTTCCACCTCTTTTCTCGATTTAAGTAAACTGTTGATAATGTCCAAGATGCTGTTATGTTCTATTGTTACGGTTTTATCTTTGCTATGTATCCAAGCAACTGCAACTTCACCAAGAGATGCAGCTGCAAGTTACAGTAATCTCGATTCCTTCATTGCTTCCGAGAGAAAGATTGCCCTACAGGGTGTTCTAAACAACATTGGACCAGATGGGTCAAAAGCTTCAGGAGCAGGCAATTATGTCATTGCGAGTCCTTCTAAGGCCAATCCTGATTGTAAGACAGACTACTGTTGGGTTTCCCAGGCGACTCATGCTAATTGATTCCAGACTTCTATACCTGGACTCGAGATTCTGCGTTGACATTGAAAATGCTTGTTGATGAATTAATTTTTGGCAATCGTGCACTCCAACCTCAAATTGAAAAATACGTTAAAGCTCAAGCCATCCTCCAAACTGTAACGAATCCTTCTGGCACTTTCCTCCCCAATGGTCTAGGACTTGGTGAACCAAAATACGAGGTTGATGGTACTCGATTCAATGGTGGTATGTAATCTTCAAAAGTAATTTTTGGCACCCATTGACGTTCCTCAGCATGGGGTAGACCTCAACGCGATGGTCCAGCTCTTCGTGCTATCGCTCTGATGGCTTATAGCAATTGGTTAATTAACCATAGTCAGCTTCAAAGAGCCAAGCTGGTCATATGGCCTATCATCGCAAATGATTTATCATATATTGGCGAATACTGGAACGAAACTGGATATGATTTATGGGAAGAAGTTCTGGGATCTAGCTTTTTTACCTTACAAAACCAACACCGTGCATTTGTTGAAGCCGGAAATCTGGCCAATAAACTCGGTGTTGAATCTCCAGGATATCTTAATGCATTAGAAACTCTATGTTTCCTCAATCAAAGTTTTTGGAACGGAGAATATATTATCTCAAATATTAATGTCGATAACGGAAGAACAGGGCTAGACGGAGCCTCTATCCTTGGACCGATTTCTATCTTCGATATTGATGGATCTTGTGATAGTCCAAATTTACAACCTTGTAGTAGCAGAGCGTTGTCCAATTTCAGAGCAGTTGTGAATAGCTTTCGAATTTATGGTATCAATGCTGGTATTAAAAACAACTCAGGTATCGCAGTTGGAAGATACGCAGAAGATGTCTATCAAGGAGGAAACCCATGGTACTTTCTTTCACCCCCTGCGGCTCATAAATTTCAAGGCTAACTTCCGCAGGTACTTACTTACCACTGCTGCTGCGGAATTTCTCTACGATGCTGTTGCGCAATGGAGAAATCACAAAAAACTTACCGTCGATTCAACATCCATTAGTTTCTTCCACGATCTTTATCCGTCCATAAAACTCAAGAGTTACACAAACAGGGACAGCGAGTTTAGTAAAATCCTAAATGCCGTAACAACATATGCCGATTCTTTCGTCGTAATTGCTCGGAAATATACACCCAGTAATGGATCTTTAGCCGAACAATTCGATCGCAACACAGGAGCCCCCACCTCTGCCAATGATCTAACATGGAGTTACGCAGCATTTGTAACCATGGCTCAAAGACGTTCCGGTCAATATCCTGCCAGTTGGGGAAGTGCGGCGGCATCAGTTCCACCTCCAAATTGCGCATCCTCGTCTTCTCAAGGAGTGTACATCCCAGCCATCGCAGCAGGTGCCCCAAATGTGACAGCAACATGTCAATATCCAGTGCGATTCTATGTTAATGCCACAACATATTATGGCGAAAACCTTTACATTGTTGGCAATACGACGGATCTGGGAGCATGGAATTTGAATAGTGCATTACCTATGAATGCAGGGATGTATACAACGGATAACCCTATTTGGTATGTGGATGCGCAGTTGACGGCTGGAGAGCCAGTTAGTTATGTTTATGTGAGAGAACAAAATTGCGGTCAAGCTCCGATTTATGAGACGAGGAATAGAACAAGTGTGGTTCCAGAATGTGGCACTGGTGGGTCGACGATCAGGCGTGATGTGTGGATAGGCAGTGGAGGTAGTAGTGGAGGGTGCTGAATGGAGATCGGATCGTTGATAGTTCATAAGGAACTTTTAGTTTTAATTGTAGGTGTTGAATCGAATTCTCAACTGAACCGCAATGTTCAACGTGGCGAAGATCAAAAAGTTGCACGCAAACCTTGCAGAAATGTTGAATTAGTATTTCATCAGTATCACTCTGCTCTCCTCAGATAGTTCTGCTTTTACCTCCAAATTACTCCAAAGTCACTCTCATTTTATCATCACTACCCTCACATATCTATCCGTCATATATCTTGACATGATTGTTATTCATCGATTCATCATTCATTTCCCATCCTTGATACGAAGATAGGATACAGTGGAACCCCAGTCTTTTTTACTAAACAAATTGAAACTTTTCTGAAGAAATTGAAGAGGATGCCGCTGTCATATAAGTATTGCTTGTTTCGATCGTCGGTGATTGATGACGGATTGGAGGCTATATTGCTTGTCTAATCATCGGCTTGTGGTTTAGTTTATACGAAAATTTTTCGGTGAATCCTGTGAGAATTGTTTATGAAATGGGGAAGTCAAAAATCTACAGGTTAAGAAAGAGGGAATTAAGATACTAGACTAGCATGTATTTCCCGAGTGAGAAAAGCATAGCACTAGTGACAGCACACGATACTCTTTGGTCTAGTTCTACCTTTCGGAAGCAGTTCTTTGATCAAATTAAAGCTTGGTTATTTCAGTCGGCGTTGTTGTGTGTTATATTCGCATTTAATGTCGCCGCATAGCATCTCATAGCCCTCATAGTTGCCATCGCTCAACCACTGTCATTCATCCAGGATTCATCGTCGCACCATTAATTTCGGTCAATAATAAACAAACTAGCTATCAGATCATATAACTCATGCACAATAACTTGGCAAGCTAACTATATGTGCCTCTTCTTGTTCCAATTGGAATCATAATTTCCCCATATCTCTAAGATTTTTTTATCTTGCTTATTTGGTCAAAGTATTCGCGATTCTAATATCGGTTAAATACTGTATTGTAGCGTAGGACCCCACGCGCCAACGAATAAATTTGAAGAGGAAAAAGTAATGAAGAATTGCTGATGCTTGAATTGGATTGGTTCAGACAAGCTGGCATATTACCCTATAATTATGGCGCATTCAGGAAATAAGATGAGTGCGTTGTTAACTTCTTTAACGCAAGCGCGCGGCTTTTAACATGGTGGTTATAAAACCTCGAAAGTTCTATTGTTTTCTTCAAGTAAAGAATATTATGCTCTGGAAAGTAATGTCTAGGGGTGTGACATTCGCTTCCGCTTCATGAGATTTATATGTTGCTTTGCTCTTCCTTGACAGAAGCAAAGTGGTTTGTGGGTTTAATTTTCATTAGTTCCCATTGCAAGTCCTTGCTGTCACCCACCTTCCTGTTTCAACTTCAATGTCGTTGTCATATTATCTATTTTTTTTTAGTCGTCGTTCTTAAATTTATCGTTGACTTTCGTATTTATGTGTCTCATTTGCAGTTGCGTAACGATTCTTGAAAGGATAAAGTATTGGGAAGATGGTTTTTCTGATTGCAGACGATCATGTCATTTCTGGAACCAATGTTTAGTTCATTTCTGGTAGTTCAAAAAGAGGGAGTACCGGGCGTCACATAAGGGAAAAAAAATATTGACGGGTTTATTGATTGATCCACCTCAAGCGAATGCTAGTTTTTTATATAGGGATCTCGAAATTTGGGAATGGATCAAATAGAAGCTGGGTAATGGTGTGTCTATGCAAGTGTGGGGACTATTAGGAGGTGTGTACAATGCTAAATATCATGGTTTACTTACAGGCAGATGAGAATTATCGCTCTTTTGAGTCTTGTCACGACTTTAGACACATCGCTGCTCACGATCTGTGTTATGGCAATTTGTTCCTTGGCCGAGGTTGTATACTCGAAGGTTTTTGGTTCCTCTCCTTAATTGTTTGAACTCCAGTGTTGTCAAAACTTACTCCTGTCAATGCCATTTTTTATCATTATTTCCATTGCAAATTGTCTCGTCAAAAATTTCTAAATCCACTGTATCCTAGCTCCCCCTTCGCTTCTTTGTCTTCACTTGAAATTATCGTTTCAGTCATCGTAGATATCATCATTGGAATGACTAGTCGTGCATGAAACATGGTTCAGCACTCATTTACGGACTACCCCATGATACTCCATTCTATCAAACTGCAAGCGGATACAAAACACAAAACGCCGAATAAATAGAAATCATCACCAAGATGTGGCAAGGTGTCTAATAGATTCAGATCTTCGCTCTAGCCTGACTATGATCACCCCGTGAAGGTATTGTGAATCTGGGGTGGTGGTGCAAACACACGTAATGTTTGTGCTACTAGATTACGTATAGTGTGGGGGAACATGTCAAGTACCGAAAGTTGCAGTGAGACATCAAGCGGAGCTCCGTTCTCCTGAAAGACTGTTCGACAGAGTAGCCCATGTGCATGGTTGAGTGGGAACGGGGTATAGATATAAGTAATCAATCGCATTAATTGACCAGGGTAAATTACCAAGCGTATATTTTCTCGTAGCTTTTGGGGTGTTGAATACACAGATTATAGAAAATGTTGAGAAACTGAGGAGTCTGCTCTTGTTTTTGCGAACTAAATGAAGCGAGAAGAAATAAGGGGAACAAAGTTCATGCTAGCGATACGGTGTTGACGGCCTTTTTGCTAAAGTGAGATTTCTATGTCTTTAACGATGCATGTAAACTAATTCTCTACGCATATCAAATTATGCGCATTTAAACCTCAATACATCAAGTTACAGTGATTGCTGCCGAACCGTGTCTTAAACCAAGAGTCTCTCATTACGACGACATTCAAAAACATTTGAGGCTTGGATAAGTTTCTGGTTCTTTCAGATTAAGGATGCATATTGATCAAGCCGAAACAATGATTATTTAACGGGGAATTCTGCCCGGCATGGCGGGGTACGTAACGTGGGAAGTAAACGTGGTTAATGCAGCTTGTGATGAGCTATCCGAGATATCTGTATTTATATAACAGAATCTGAATCTTTATGTGTATATAATTTCGTGTTATTCTTTCATTTATTTCTGAAGTTCTTAGTCTTTCACTTGCAAATTTCAACAGTTTTTCGAATCAAAAGCATCACTTTCTAAATATCTTACATCTAGCAAGGTACCTTATATTGAAGCGGTAGCGTATCGTTCAGAATTGCAAGTATGCATATCAATATTCTGGTAATGGTGGCTGGTCTTTACACTGCGGTGCTTGCGAATTATCCATCGGATGACAATAAAGATGCTGTCGCCGATTATCCATTTGATCCAAACCAGGCTGGTGTACCGGACGTTGCATTGGATGCAAGTCAGGCGGCTATAGTGTAAGTTCTCCATGATTCCACGTCAATTTTTTGCCCTTCCGAATTCCTTTTCTTTTACCTCCGTCGAATGGCCTCCAACTGACACTCATATCTCAATGCAGCTCTGGAATAGTCTCCAGTCTTTCATCTCTCTCCACTGCTCTCGATATCCCTTCATCCCTTGCCTCCGAACTTTCCAACATTCCCACCTCGGCCTCAACCCTTGGATACTCTCCAACGGGGGTTTCGCAGCTAGACGAACAACTTTCCGGTACCAACAAACCGTACTGGTATACCTCACTGTCTCCAGACGCAAAATCCTATGTCGATGATGCTGTAAGCATAGTAGATAGTGTGTACAGTCTCGAGAGTGTCTTAACCACTGCCGCTGCTTGGAAGACTACATCTGTTGGAGTAGTAGGCGGTACGACGGCAACACCGGTTAATACTTGGGAGTCAACATGGGCGAGTAGTACAAAGTTTGATGATTGGGGGTCGTCCTGGACGAGCACTACCGGTGCTGGAAAATGGGATTCTTCATCGGCGAGCAGTACCGGGACTGACAATTGGGACTCGTCATGGGCAAGTAGTACCGGAGTCAATAACTGGGAATCAACATCGCCAAGTAGTACAAGTTCTGAGGCTGGGGAGTCAGTCTTTGGAAGTAGTACTAACACTAAGGATAGAACGGCGGCGCAGACGACAGGACCAATCGAGGTAACCACCTCGAACGCGACTCCGGTGATGTGCAGTCTGAGTCTAGTTCTGGTATTAGCGGTGGCTGTGGGGGCAATTTGCGCAATATAATGGAAAGGGATAGTAAGGTTGGGATGAGTACATGTGTAATGAGGTCAAGGCAATTTCTTTTTCGTCTCTTGTTCTGTTATTAGTTAAGGGGTCGGTAGCGATGAATAGGTGAGGATTTAATAGCGCGAAGCGAGTATTCTTTCTCTCTTTTGTTCTGTTCGTGCGTATGCAATGGCATAGTTGGTTCAATTGGGGTACAAGTTAACTAGGAGTCAATATCTGAATATCTTCAACAACAAATATAATGCTTAACACGAGAATGATTGTCAGCGGGATGATTACCTAATGCTACTATCATTTCTCTCTCTGAGGCTTTTGCGCAACTACGTGATGCTAACTCGTAGTCGTGTCTTCTTACATACCATAATCCTCCAACGAATCCCGCAAAGCCGTCGAACCTCAAATGTAAACGGAAGGATCACGAATATAGACTCAGTATTCGCGCTACGAACCTTTCCAACAATCTCAGTTGTTAGCTGAAGATGATAGGATATTATCAATCAATGAAATGGCATTTAAAGAAGAGTCATATCTCGATGCAATGTTCTTCCAGACTGGATGTGCATATTTTTGTCTCAAAACTCCTGTTTTTCTTGAAGCCCTTGTAAATATCGATGTTGCTCAACTCCTGATAATCTCAACATGTTCGACCAGGAAGGTGATCATATTCAAATGCTTTCTACTCAAAGATCATTCGGGCGAGCTTTCTGGTCGTTGTCAATCCAGATTCCCCCGCGATGTCTCGGATAAATACCGGCCGATAGCTCTCCGACATCACCACCCCACCTTTTCCATTACTATCGCTAGCTAGATTCAAGACCTCATTTAACCAAAAAGGACCAAACAAGCCCCAATACCTACGTAAGCTAGGAATCTTTCACGCTGGTGTTTACAACGCTTTGAACTTCATATCAATCTTAAAGCTTTAGAGGCGCAAAAATGGCAGCAGTAACTAATTCTGCTATATCAAGTGTGCCTACTAAGATAGAGGTAATCTTAAACTTCGTTATTGCATTCTTACTGCTCACTAACACTTCTCATTAGATTGTTGACAAACTAAAGGCAAGCAGTGGAAATGTTAGGTTAGTCGTTATTGCTCCGTCAAAAACATTGATACTGACACATTTCAATCAGTACCACATATGGTCTCTCAGACCAAGTTACTCTTCTTCAACATGATTCCGCATTTGCATCACTAGTTGGCGAAGCCCCGTCACATGCACTCCTATTTTCTACTGCTGGATCAACCAACAACCCTTTCTTTCACGAAGCTTGTGTTTTGCTACCCGACCACGATGAACTCTATGTCACATCAAACCTCCTACAAGCTACCAGTTCCGCAAACTTCCCAACTATTCTGATATCTAGAATTAAGCTCCATCGAAATGACGACGGGAGTATCAAATCTGCTGAGTGGGCTAAAATGCGTCCACCGCCAGGCATTGACATGCCGAATGGTGGTGTTAATTATCAAGATGGTATTCTATTTTGTGCTCAGGGGAATAGAAGCGCAGGCTCAGGTGGTATTTATCATATGCCCAGATCTTCACCCCCGAAACCTCTGGTGACGAACTTTCATGGAAGACATTTCAATTCTGTAAACGATGTGGTGGTGGCTAAAGATGGCAGCATATGGTTCACAGATCCATGTTATGGATGGGAGCAAGATTTTCGATTAAAGCCTAAACTTCCTTGTCAAGTATATAGATTCGATCCTATTACGGGAGATATTAGAGTTGTGGCAGATGACTTTGGTAGACCAAATGGAATTGCTTTCTCGCCGGATGAGTCAGTGGTTTATATTACGGATACAGATCAAATCCACGGAGATGGAAACGAGGATTTGACGCGGTATGTCTCTTCATTTTACAATCAGGTATCTTTCGCTGATTTCGATTCAGTCCTGCAACAATCTATGCTTTTGATGTTCACATGACATCAGGCGCGCCCTTCCTCATAAACCGAAGAGTTTTCGCGTATGCAGTTGATGGTTTCCCAGATGGCATCAAATGTGATGTTCACGGTAACGTATACTCCGGCTGTGGTGATGGTGTGGAAGTCTGGAATTCAGCGGGGACTTTAATCGGCACCATTTTAGTTCCTGGCGGCGTAGCAAACTTCTGCTTTGGAAAGGATGGGGAAGTATTCTTGTGTGCCGAACAAAAGTTTTGGAGATTACAGTTGGCAAGTACGACAAAAGGCGCGTTACTTGGTATTTAGTCAAATAATTATTATGTTATTGGAGGATAAAAGAATTTGTATTTGAATAATATAGATAATTTTGAGTATTCATAAGTATTGTTGTGTCAGAGAGGAGTATCTCTTCAATGTATTTAATGATTCATATACTATCCACCATTGCCCTCAATGTACGGCATGAAGCCGACCTCTCATCTTGATCTACATACCCGTAAACACACCGCATAAGACTTGGATAGAGATTTAATAACTGCCTCTTGAGTCTTGGATCTTTGAAATTTTCCTAGAGCAACAGCTGCATGATCTGTATCTACATCTTCACGACAATAACTTAAACCAATAATACACAAAGACAAGCAGCGAAGTATTAGCCATACCCACCATAGATATGAATCCACCCTCAAGATTCAAGAGATTTCTCTCTTCCCCTATCCGTTGATCATATGATGACATAGAGAGCCAACAGACTCAGCAATCTGTCATTCACGGCTTTCAAACCCCTTCTTCTCAAATGCACCACAGTACCGACCATACAAGAGACCAATATTCTAGCCACCATGATAGCATCGAAAACCCCTACTCCTCATCATCGTACGCAGTCGAAGACCAGGATATGCAAAGTCCCAGTACCCAAAGCTTTATGCCAAATCCAAGACATACACTCACTGATACCCACATACGAAGACCTCGCAACACCAGTAATCCAGAACTTCAATTTCCTATTCCCGGTGCTTTAACGCAAGAGGAAAGTAACCCTAAAAGCCAGTTCGGAAACCGAGATTCTTACTTCATTCCCCGAAGACGCTGTGAAGACCGTGAAATCGATCTCAAGGGTCAATATCCCAGGACTCAAACCCCAAGAAATCATTTAGAGTACAATTTAGATAGCAGCTTTGGAGATAGATATTGCAGAATCAGTAATATTCACGATCAAAACTCTATTTCCCACTTCGAAAATCGCACAAATGAATCACGAAGTCCATATTTAAGTACTCAAGAGGCACATCAAAACATCAATCCAGAACCGACTTCCGCGTCAACACAAAGAGTGCGGCGTAGAAGTCATTCAGAAAATGGATCCTCTCAAGCCGAGCCCTATTAAATCCAAGGGACTACACCATCGGCGATATTGAAAGCCAGCGTTTCAGAGCTCCGAAGCCCCTTGCTATTCCCATTGATCTTGACTTCTCAGGAGTTATACAGACGCTTCGAAGACCCATTGATTATTTCGGAGCAAACAAGGAGGAAACAAAGGAGATGTGGCAGTGTGTGCCGAATGAGGATTTGGAGGAGGGCATGGTATGTTTTAATTTCTTTCGCTTAATACTCTTATTTTTCGAGATGTGGAATATTGGAGAAAATGCTGATTGATGGACCTGGATAGTTGGGATGTTATGCCTGGAATCATGAGGATAAAGACGTTTGTGTTAGTTGTCAAAGGGTGAGGGGAATAGAAGAGAGATCGAGATTGGTGGCACTGAAGAGGGCGTTGGGATTTATAGGCTAGGATAATAGTTTGAAAGTAGTGCAGGGAGAGGAAATAAAGGGTGAGCATAATGATCGATCAAAGGGGTGATGTTTTGTTCATTTTTGCAGTTGCTCAGATCAGCAATTTGAACTGGCCAGCTCTGTTCTTGGGAATTTTATACGAGATTCTACTATGCAGAAAATAATGATCGTTCCGAGTGCCTGATATATTACACTTTATCTCGATCTTGGGATTCTTCTCTTAGCCGAATTGATAAACGCGTCTCGCTCACAAAATGTTTCATTTTACTCTTCTCCACGAGTGATTATAGATCCACCTCTTCCACTTGATGAGTTTCATGGACCCCCATTTTAAGATACCTACAATGAACGTAGATTACCAACAAATATATGCAAGAAATATGATGAAAGGATAAACAAGGGTATATACTACATGTTCAATTTACAACTTCAAACAAATTCGTGCTTCTATATCCTAGTGCGCTTTGCTGATGATGGCGTGTCATTCACTTCATCATTACCATCGACTCCCAAGATAGTTCCGTCTGAATCGACAGTGTCGTCCGAATCATCCGAAAATTCCTCAAATAAGCGTTTCCGATCGATGGCATTATTATTGGAGCTCACAATGACTGTGAACCCACGACATGCCATGTCGGCTTCGATGATTTTTTCAAAATAGGGCTTCATATGGGCATTCGTGCTACTCTCTGAGAGACTCGGAACGAAAGCTCCAAGATAGATCAAAACATGAGTGGATAGGTTGATAAGAGATTGTTCGTAATCTTTATCAAGACTCATTCCTTTCCACTGAGAATAAATATTCTCCATAACGGTATATCGAGCGATTATACTGGCAATTTCACTCATTTCTGTGATAATCTTGGTTTGGGAATCAACTGTCCAGTTTGTACCATACGAAAGCAAGTTCTGCAAAAATCAATTAGCTTACTATTGTTTGATTGATATAAATCAACATACCTCGACGGCACCCAGAAGACATGCCCATGCAATAGCTCCAGTTTTAAGGCCGATCGTCTCTTCCATCACGGCTAGAACATCAAGTATTTTCTGGATACAGCTAGCAGCACGCGGAAACATCTGACGGCGTAGAGCAATCCTCTCTTTGTAGATATTTGCAGACCAATCTGAATTGGCAACAAGCGGAATAGATCCTGCTTCTGAAGTAGCGTAAACGCGCTGCCATTTCAAGTACTGTTCTAAATTACTCCATATGACAGCATTCAATGACTTTACATTTATGAAACCTCGGACCCAAAATCCACCTGGGCCCTTGTTAGAGACTTCATTCTGAAAATTGAGAGTAGAGTCGTTATTCGATCTATCAATTTTTGGTGACTTGAAAACTTGTCCCGAGAGATCATCAGTATAATCTGGGGGCAATTCCATACGTCCGCGAGGTTCACTCTTGCCATAAGGCGATATAGACGGATAAGAAGGCTGTCCACCTCTTGTATATGTTTCTTGTGATGCTCGATTTAGCATTTGAACCTCTTGAGGCTGTGTTTTGGGTAACAGATTTTCAGTTCCAACTCCATGGAGTACTGATGGCATGTTAGCCGAGATTTCTATGCTTAGGCAGGCATCAAAATTATGCCATCGTCCGGAATCTACCCCAGTAACTCTTTCGGTAACTCCAAGACGTCGGTGGGGAGACAACCGAACCATTTGTTGCTGTATTTGTTGTTGTTGTTGCATTTGAATTCGTTGAGTTTGTTGAATAGATGACTGCAGCTTTTGGTGTTGTTGTGGAGTTCCATGCGAAGGCCATGTTTGAACTGCAGTGGAGTTATTCGGACACTTTTTACCTCCTGCGGAAGACAATAAAGTTGTACCAGCCTGGATTGAAGAGCCATCGGCTTCTATGAAACTGTAGACTGGGCTCGCTGGGGAATAAGCGGGAGATGCAGAGTAGCCATCGAATTCCTCCATTCGAGGCCCATTATCGCCAAATCCGCCAAAACTTGTCTCTCTTCCCATTGAAGAACCCAAAAATGCATTAATTTGATGATTTTGACTCTTCGCACTATCGCTCTCTACAAGAATGTGTTCCGGGGACGCAGGAGAGTGTATGGCAGAAGGAATGTAACCCATTTCAGGCATGAAGTTAAGTAAATCAGGTATTTCGCAGAACGATTCGCGCTCTAATGCCTCGTAATATTCGTATTGACTTGTAGATTCTCCCTGGTATCCATGACACACTTTGCCATGCTCTATTTCCTGAGGCTTGTTCTCGACTTCTGGGTGAGGCGAGGTTTCTGCTTGATCGGTAGGCCTAGTTGTTGCCGAGATATTGCTAGGAACTGGCAGATGCTTGGCCCATTCCTCAGCATCCAAGAGATTCATGTTGAAATGATTCATCGCTGAAAGAACCATTTCATTTCTCCAACCCTTGAGAGATTCTGATTCGGATGTACTTAGTTGATGCCTCTCTTCTGCTGAAAATGAAGGTTTGTCATGTCTATCAGATACCACTACAGACTGTGGTATCACAGGTATATCGTTAAGATCTTCTGGCTTGACGAAGCTCTCCACTTGTTCTGACATTTCGACATGTTAGCCCAGTTTTAAAAACACTCTCCGTATCACATATTGCAGATCTCAGGTCTTGAACCTTAAAGACTTACTCATTCGGCCATCTAACGATTCTCGATTTTGATATGATAAGGCGCTGTGGAAGGAATCTACAGACTGGTTTGCATGAGTGTTTAGGATTGGCGGCATGCTCTTTGGTACCACTGTCATTGAAATGAATGAGGGTGTAGAAAAGCTGCTTGTACTGGGCGTTCTAATTGCTGGGGGACTAACATAGGTTGACGATGTAGCCGATGTACCTAAGGTAGAGCTTGAGCCCCCCGAAACTAAAGATGCGCTCGATGGTAGCAGATGTTTGGACCCCAAAGAGGCTCCAATGGTATCCTTCATCGACATGCCAGCCAATTTTAGTCTCGTATCCTCCACTTGCATGCGTGTCTCTGTTGACAGACCATCTCTGTTCGGGCCACCAATCATACTGCGGTTATTTATACCCAAAGAGTCCATCATATTATCAGCTCTCAGTGCACTCAACACGCTCAATGTACCCATCAGACTCAATTTTAAGTCACGAAGTCTCGCCAACAACTTCATAATTTCCTTCTCTTTATACAACCATTTAATTTTGGCCAGAACACTACCGCCTCTCAATTTTCGAATAATTCGATCGATTTTCGTGCATATTGTCGCACAATCCCCAATGATTTTAGCTGTAAGCCTATACACCTGATCTGCATAGCGACCGTCTTTACCGTGAAGTAATGTAGATAGCAGATGAAGCTCATCTGAAAAAGTTTCAAGGTCCCTTGCTAAATCCTTGATATCAGAAGGGGCATTGGAAAGAGCTTCCCCCACTTCGTAAAGGGTCTTTGAGATTGTGTAGACAGTTCCGGCTAGCTGAAGAATGCTCGCTATTCCCCCGATTACTTCAAGAGCCATGATGATGAGCCGTCAGGCTATCTAACCCTCGGAAGCTTCCCAATTACATGAAATAAAGACTTGGTAATCAATGCTTGTTGGTGCAAATGTTTGTTTGTAATATTTTCCACTTTTGAAATACAAATGAACGTTTGCAAGTTTTCAGCACTCAACACATGATAATGCTGAGCCCCCTTCTCTCCTGCATGTCATCCTCATATGGTCCATTTTTGGATCCATCCTGCCGATGATACATGGCTATTGGAGAAACCCCAACAAGCCTCCCCATTTCAAGGTCAAGAACTGATCATTGGTACAACAATTGAACGACCGTTTGAATAGTTTACATAAGGAAATTCAACCACTTAATATTGTCCTCTCTAGTAATTCTCTAGAGCGATAGTTTATTTCGCATCCCTTTCTGATACACGGAAAGTTTAGAGGCCGACGCTAAGCCTTGACGCAACGTTAGCTTCGTTTGACCCAGGCTCGCCAGGCTATATTCCAGAAGCCTCTAGACTTGCATTCATAATCAGCCTCGCCATCGTCACTAATCCAATTCCCATCTTAACACCTACACATCTTAACCCCGTCCATAGTACGACACATTGAAAGCCTATTCGAGGTGTTTATATATTCCCATCCGTCATCATGGCCTCCTCGTCGAGATCAGAAACTCCAGAAGATACATCCTTCAGTACCATGGACGAAAAAGACCCAACATTAATTGGTGTACATTGCCAATACGAATACTGCAATCAATTAGATTTCCTCCCATTTCGTTGCGAATCATGTCGCGGAACGTTTTGTCTCGATCATCGTACAGAAACAAGCCATCATTGCTCAAAACCTGGAGAATGGGCAGCCAGACGTCGGCTTGCCAATCAATCTAAACGTTCTTTGGGCGAGGGGAAAATGATGGCAGATGTTGAAAAGCCATGCGCATCGCCGACTTGTAAGACGACAATTGGAACGAGCTTATCGACAGGTGTACATTGTTCTATATGTAATCGGGACTATTGTCTCAAACATCGATTGGGGGAAGACCACGATTGTAAAAACCTCGTACCCATTGGGGCAAGAGTTGGCAGATTCAATGAACAACAAACAAGTGCAAAATTGGCCTTTGGAAAATTAAGGGCTTGGGGAGCAGCACAAAAAGCAAAGGTCGCAGCAACTCGAGTCCTACCTGAGCCGAAACCTTCATCCGCAGCTGCGAGACTGGTAGCCGTCAACCAGCTCAAAAAGACGGCAAAAGGAGATGCAAAGGTACCTCCGGAAAAGAGAGTGTACATAAATGTGGACGCGGAAGCCGCGACAACGACTTCGAAGTTTCCTACTGGTGCTTTCTTTTACTCAAAAGATTGGGTAATGGGTCGAGTTTTGGACGCAGCGGCAAAGGCACTTCAAGTAGAAAACGTTAATAATCAGGGAATGGATGAGAAGGACAAGCTTAGAATCTTTCATGTAGAAGCTGGAAGACTTTTAGAATTCAACGAGAAGGTTGGAGATGCTTTGGTCAGCGGCAATCGTATAGTATTGCTCAGGGGAGTTGGACCTGCTGTGCCTGATCTTATTCAGGCATAATCTTCTTTTAGATATGGGGGTTTCTGAATTCGGAGAACGGGATTTATGCGAGTCGTTTGGATGATACCATGATATAACTTACAGGAATTGCATAGGATGCATAGGATGGGAGTTGGGGTATTCTGAAGCTTTGCATATTGGCGTTCATTAGAACATTATAGATTACAGCAGTCCATTTTGTAATTACAAACGATTACTTTCCTTCGATACTCTGGACGTCCTACATTCGATGAGCATTTAAATAGTCACAACATGCTAGTGCATGCTGTAATAGAGTAAGCTGCGCGTCTTATCAGTATCACATCCTCCAAATCGTGAATAGTGGCCGGATGACTCATTATGATTCTGAGAAGTAATTCAGCATAAATCGTTCCACCTCCCTCTTTTCTGTACCTATTTTCCACGTGCTCTTCCCATATTTCCAATTCTAACATTGTCCATAATCCATCATTTATCACCCGTCAAATCCGCACACACTTCCTCGCCCTCCCTCCAAACTCCAACCTCCACCCTCCACCCCGAAACCACAATGTCCCACCCCCCTCCTCCCCACAAACTCTCCATCCAACTTCCTCCGCGCAACCACCTGCACACCTGGGATCGCCATCTCCCCGCCACCTCGCAAGCGCACCCCTCCACCACCCCCATCCCCATCTTCAAAGACTCCTGCTCCGTGCGCGAACAAGTATTCGTGCACGAACAACACGCCGTCCCCCTAATGCACCATCTCGACAACGACGACGCGCGCTCCGTGCATTTCGTCATCTACGCGCCTTGTTCCCCCGCAGAAGAATTCCCAGACTCCTACATCCCAGTAGGAACACTCCGGCTACTCCCCTATCCAGATACTCTCCGTCCGCTCCCCCACACCCGCATTATTGCCGGATTGCCGACCGAAGAAATCCCTTCCTCTTCCACATTTTTTTTCCAGCCTTCTCCTACTTACAAAGTTAATCCCGCGTCTACTCTGCACGATGGGGTCGAGCCTTATGTACGACTGGGTCGATTGGCGGTTTTGAAGGAGTATCGCGGGAAAAGGTATGCGGATCTGTTGATCCAGGCTGCGTTGAAATGGGCGGGGGAGAATCCAAGGTTTTCGGAAGAGGCGTTGAGTGAGGAGGAGAAAGGGACGGTGCCGGAGTGGAAGGGGTTAGTGTGTTTGTATGCGAGGGATGTAGCCGTGAGAACGTGGGAACGGAATGGGTTTGTGGTGGATGAGGGGATGGGGAGTTGGTGGGAGGTGGGTGTTAGGATTTTGGGGATGGTGAAGAGGGTGAGTGTGAGGGTAGAAGGTGAGGAGATGAATTCAAAGGGATGAGTGTCATACTTTTGTCGTGGGTAGATGTGTGACTCTATTCTCAGCTACATATAGGTACTCAGTAAACAATGTATTCAATAAATTTCTCTAAATAAAAATACATGTCCAAAGGTAGGTAGAATGATATCTTCCAGAAACCCTCGAGATGTTAGAGAAGTCATATCGCTTCAATCGACCCACATTTGGTCTAAATATTGTATAGTATACAGTTACCATCCATACCAGAAGATTCCGGTTGAATTTATCATCATCCTCTTCCTCTCTCCACTCTAACCTTCCGCTCTGAAGCGTAGCAACATCGCCATGTCGAGCGCAACCCCCCAAGTCCCAAACCGCATTAACGTATCTGCCGCACTTTTAAATAGTGATCTTGACACCCCTTTTACTTTTGGTCTTCCCGGGTCTACGTTCTTTCCCTTGCCAGTTAATCCCTCACTATCTTCTTCGTCCATCAATTCACTCCCCAATATCTCCAGGAATGCGTCATCTGCCGTATTTTTGTGTCCCCTCAGTCTCTTCATCAGACTATCTTTTTGCTTCTTATCTGCAACTTGTGCGAAAGCCCAAAGAATGACATGGGTCATCATTAATAATGAGGCTCCATAAACCCCTGTTTCTACCATATCACTTTTTGTTCCCTTGAGTGCCTCGCTTCCTTTTTCTCGGCCTGTCAGATCCACATTAAGATCTCTATTTGATTCCATGATTGCAGTGGCGGCTCGAACGGCTACATCAATAGCTAATTCTGGATCCTCTTGTGCCCATAATCTCAATCTTTCTAGAGCATGCACAATACTCGTCTGACTCGATTTTCCAATCGCATTTAATAGATCGGTAAAAGGAATATGGAGGAAAAGGCTTGTGATGTGGTGTTGAACAATACAAATATGGTGGAAAATATGAGATGTGGAATAGGGAATAGTCAAATGAGGCCGTAAATAAGTTTTGGAAAAGCGGTTAAGGGTGTCTGGATTTCGATTAGTTTAGTTGTAGGTATGGGGAAATGGGATATATAATACACCAACGTACAGGCTAGTTCTTGTCTCCTCGCAGAAACGCGGGATCTGAGGGCCTGTGAAAGAGATGAAGCAGGATGATGACCGGGTGGACTTTCGTAGATTTCTGGTGAGACTTGGCTGTTGATGAATTTGCTAGCAACTAAAGATTCTTGTGAGGCATCGAATATCTGACGTTGAATTTCGAGCAGAACAAGAAATGCGGTATAGGAATTTAGATTCGGCAATGGGAGGTGGTGGGGTTGAAATATAGGTTCCTCTCCTGTCAAGAAATGACCTGAGGGGGGTATAGACGGGGATGGAGTGGGAGAGAAAAGAAAAGGCCCTATAGCAGCTGCAAACGATAAAGACTGTGGTACCTTCGCAGAACCAAGCGCGAAATTCCAATCGCTGGCAGAAGAGGCACACCAAAAGACTTCATCGCAAGGACAGCTGACATCTACCAATTCACCAATTGTCATTGCTGACGATTGATTCCAAAGCGCGGAGAATTGGCGATCGGTTGCATAGACAACCCAGTAAAGCCTATTGAGAGATTCTTCGTCGATCCATCGTTTCCATCGAACTTCGGGATCTCTTAATGTTTGATCCACAGGCGAATATCTATTTGGCAAATTCGACTTTTCACTCTCGTATAAACGACGCATGTGGGAGACAGCATGCCCTTTAAAAGACTCAGATACGCTGAATGCACGCTTGTTTCCACACCATAATCCCATGTGGATGAGTAAGGCTTCGGTAAAAATAGTCATAGGATTTCGAATTAAGCTCATATCTAGACGAATAGCGGCAAGCAAGTGCCAACCGATCACTTCAATTAAAACGATTGCTAGCCGTCTTCCATTCTTAACCTGACTATAAGTAGATCCAATAATCATCATGGCAGATAATAATGGCGGAGAAAGTTGATTGGTATCCACGGTAGGGTGATGCAGTACAGGTGCTTGATGTGAGAAATGCTTAAAGTAAAGCCCAATGAAGATATTGACCACATATAATGGTGGCATTGTAAAAAGTGGTTTTCTATTAGGAACTGCATGAGCGGGAGATGTCAAGAAATCTCGCATTTTGTAATATGTCGACTCTGAAATGTCGTATCTTGGGCTATGGTTTTGAAATAAAGGATGGTCAAATGGCAGATCAATTGGATCAGCTTCCAACATTGCGGTTGGATCCAAGCTAGGATTCCATGAAGAAGGCCATTTGTCTTCACCCCAAGCTAAATTTTGGGGTGAAGAAAAGCTTGGAACACTTTCAGATTGTGTTGGTCCCGGTTGCAATATATCGTTTTTAGGTTGATGGTATTCAAAACGAGGCTCGCTAGCTGGCATTGTAGAAGTTGGACCCGAATTGTCCAATTTAATGTTGCTAAAATGTTGCTGTATAGATTCTGAAACAGGAACATTTTGATTGAACAGCTTCCCAGTATGTGCCCATTCGTTCCCAGTTTCAACCATGGTAGCATATAAGTCGTTAGACACCCACGCATTTCCCAGTGGGTTGTTCTCCGGTTGCAAATAGGATGTATGACTGAAGGGTATCTGATATGAATATCCCATTATACCAAGAGGATTCGTAGGAAACTGGTGGTCTAATGTTGTGTCTTGGTATGAATCTCGGTATTGCTGCCTGAAAGAATGCGTCTCCTGGGGTAAGAAACCAAGTACTGGCATTGATTGGGGTACATTGTTGCTGATATTTAGTGGCTGGCTTGCCCCAAATGATCGAGGCGCCGCTTCGAGAAACGGTACATTTAGCCCAGTGGGCTCTTGAAAGGAAGTTGAGTAATTTGCCGTTGCTGTTTCCGTCGCAAATGATGGACCACTTTGCATTGGAGATAGATGAGCTGATTCTGATCGACTTGTAGGCGTCCAATTGAAGTTTTCAAGGTTTTCGTGGCTCTCAGGATCTTCAGAAGTCTTCCTTCGTTTCACCGATTCTCTTCGGCCTTCAGACTTTGGTTCTTTTTTGTCCCATCTTTCATGACCGGCTTCATGCCTTTTTAGTAAATCACTCCGAGTGAAAGTCTTTTCACATATTTGACAAATATGAGTCCGAGGAACATCGTCTACGAGGTTATCTTGTTAGCGGTGAATAAGCTTTTTAGTGTCCGAGGTTCATTCTAATCTATGCTCACTTACGGGTTTTCATGTGACGGCTCAAATTCTCGCGCCGATTGAAGGATTTAGGACACTGACTACAACCAAAAGAGGAAGCTGGCATGGCCAGGCTGCTTTTCCGAGGGATTGAAGCTTCAGCATCCATATTTGCTGAGTCGGAAGTGGAATCTGACTGAAAACTTGAGTGGACACCGCGTGTCGAAGGGTGGACATTATCAGACATACTTGAGTAGACGGAAGAATGTTCAACCAACGGCGGCGACCCAGTGTATATTTGAACAAAATAGTATATATCGACGAAATACAACAAGAAGAGGCCTAGACCCTGCTCAGCAGCTTAGGAAGCGTGGCCGCATTGACCAAGATCACAAGTGAAAGCCTACCTATCACGCCTGTGAACGTTTAAAGTTCAAGCGCACGTCCAATAAACGATTCTCAACGGTATGAGACAACTGTTGCATGAGAAAGTTGAGAGCTTCCCCCAATTATAGATTCGCTACCATATATGAAAGCAAGTTACCCATGCGAGCAGAAAGTGATCTAAACCCTAAGAAACTCTGTTTCTTTGCTTGCCCCTCCTACCCAACAAGGAGTAGCAGTCGATCAGTGATGGCACTGACCTTAAAACCCTCCTACCTGTGAGTCCCTTGCCCGGGAAAGACTAACCTGTACGATCCGGAACCTCCGCAATCCTTAAATTAGAACCATAAACCCTTAATCAAAACCCCGTTCAAACCGTCCAATTTATCTTCAGTGATTGTGAGAAATTTAAGTGGCTTTTATCCTAAAGAATGTATTGCTTGCGAGGCTTGCTCCTACCGCTCCTCGCACCAGTAAGTGTCCGGTAAAATTACCACAAAGTGGCTACCTCCAACCTTAAATAGATTACCATGTCTAAATATCCACTTTTCGGCTTGCAACCCTATGTCACCTTGCACTAGTATGTTCTATCTGTTATGATCACATCTCAGCGTAACCACCCTTCAGCCTTGATCCCGTCAGACCGTCATCAGTCGCGGCATGCATTTAGAGCGTGCCGCACGGAGAGATTCCCAATGCGGTTTTCCTTCCCACACACCACCCTTGAATGTATTGTTCGTCTGGGATGTGTCATATTTCCCCGCAAGCCATCAGGTCATCGTCTATCGTGCTTGGTGTAACCCTTCCTTGAAAAGCCGCGGTAACGCTGTGGGCTGTGCAAGAAAGTTGAGTTGAACCCCAAGCATTTTCTGAAGAATTGAAGGCTTGGAAATCGATTTTCTGCGATATAGGGATGCTTCGGAATTAACTAGTGGAAGCCGATCCGAATCTGCTGGTGCTCTATTAGAGTTCACTTTGATTCAAGCTCGCCCTGTTTACATGGCATGGCATCATGCCTGCCATGATCCAAGGATTGGCAGGTGCCCAATGATCGGTCAATTCGGGGGGATGCCTCGCCGGCAGATGCCCTCATCCTGCACGACCGGCAGAGGTGCAAGGAGGATAAAATTGCTCGAGCATGGTTGAGATAAGCAATCTGCGGGTCTGAATCAAATGTATTTTTTGCCTGTCAAAGTTTAGAATAAATTGTGAAAGAACTGGTGCTCAAAGATTGTACACGAGCCCATTTGTTTTATCTTTAAATGGAATATAAAGCTAGTCGGCATAATATTAGATATGAAGAGTATTCTTGGGTTGCTTGCTTCAAGATCGATCCTTGGGTATCGACTTGGCATCAATTACATAGCCCCTGATAGGCGGACTGGGTACACATCCCGGTTACCGTACTTTGTGAGATCTCACGGTAATTAGACTCTGGTCCCTTGCTGATTCTCCATTCAACATCATATCATTCATGTCTGCTCGCTTGAAGAGAATGATCGACCCTTATGCGAAATCTTCTTTTCCACCTACTAATAAAGAGACTTTTCGTTCTTCCCACTTCTTGATCTGGTCAATGGATCCTGATTCTTGACTTGATGTATGGACAGGTGCACAGCTTGCACATGTGACTGATTTGGATCTGCCCGAAGAGATAGCAAGCCCGGCGATGTGGGACGGAAAGACTGTTCTCATACTGATTTGGTCGAAGAAGAATCATTCTCCTCCACTTGCCAATGGGTTGGCATTTGCATGAGGGTTTACTGCGCTCGATTGATAATCATGGTTTGGGCTCGAAGAATCGCACTCCGCCTCCTCCAATGACGATACGCCGACACATATGCGCATCACATACATACACCCTGAAGCCGTTTGTAATGCCGGCGTCTCCACGCATAGCCATGTACTTGCCGTTGCCGGGGTAGAAATTATCAATTGCAAATATCAACAAGGACTCACCGATGCTTCGACTATATATGCCAATTAATCTTCTACCGTAGCAAAGTCAAAAGTAAAATGGTGTGGGAATGGCCAAGTATATCTTGGCAAATATCAACTCGAGCTACTTATCTCACAATAGACCTCAGAGGAAATCTATTAGAGGAAGGTATGAAGAGGTAGAGGCAATGAAGCTGCTCACGTTTCCTCAGTTAGGTAGGTGAAAAGTGCTTGTTGGTCTTGTGATGAGCAGGCTATGTCGAATCTAGAACTTGTAAAAAGTGGCTAGGTAAAACTGCAAGTGAAGTCTGAGTGAGATGATGTTCAAGAGAATGTAAAAGACTCATCATCGATATGCTTCAGATTCAAAGTTATTCAAGCAAGCTGCTAGAGTCGCTCCAATCGGATCTCACCCTCTCGTCGTATATGTCAAATTGAGGTTTGTTTGGGGTATACATCTCTCTGACACGGTATAGTATTAATACATTTGAGACGGTACTCATTGGATTATCCGTTCGGGGAAGAGAATGATGCTTCCGATGTTAGTCTCTCATTTATTTCTATCCTCTCTCTAGTTCTCCCTACCAGGAGTGTCAGGAGTGAAAATGTACCTTTGAGGGGGGGTTAGAACCCAACCACGCTAATGGAAATCATCCCCTCCAAGTTTTCCCCTTCGCCAGCTTCTTGCAATTATTCCAACATCTTCGATCCTCAACCACAACAATTCCGGTAAATTCTACAACACCTGAAATGTTCATTCCCCTTCATTGTATCAACCTTTTTCATCTTGATTCTGTAATACAATATTCTCTTCCAATTCCCCTGATTGTTGACCAGTCAGGCTGCTTCACATTGATACATTCTGCTTTCTTCATGCATTCTGACAATCAAAAAACCTCATTGATTGAGTTTTGATTCGCATGAATTATTTCACTCCTCTATTTATCCATTCTGAAGGCTTCTTTCTTGCCTTCTATTGTTTTCACTTTTTCCATTTGAAATCTCCCCTCCCCTCCAGTGGTTTGATTTCCTTTCGAAGGTCTTGCCTTGCGATACTCCCGTCATCATTGAGATCCATCTCCAAGTCAATACTTCTCAAAATCCCGAAATCCATCAAGTCTTGCTCTGTGACTTCTTCCATTAATATGCCGCATCTCTGATTCGGCTCATACGAAGAAGCGCTTCTAATATTCCGATTGAGCACTGCAGAATACTGCCGCTTCTTGTGATAAATAAGGTTTGCTTGCAGCTCTACCTGGAAAAGACCTGTTAGAAACTAACAATAATACCAGTCTTTTCAGCGCATCTACCCGACCGACTTAACCTGGTGTTGTCGCATGCAGATTCAGAATGGCTCCTACTTGTTATACATGCAAAATCACCTTTCAAGTCAATTCGCATATGATATCGCACTGCCAAGTAACTGGACACGTTCAAGGTTGGGTCTGTGGCCATTGCGATGAACCCTTTCAGGATGAAGAGGCGAGAAGACAGCATGTTCAGGCCAAGCACCCACAGGGGAAGTGCCCATTCCCGTGTTCTTATTGTACTGAGTCTTTCCGTACCGAGGACGCAAGAAAAAAGCACACCGAGGCCAAGCACCAGTTCCAATGTTCTCACTGCAAAGATGCCTTCAATTCCGCGGACGGTCTAAAACAACACAATTTCATCAAACATTATTTTCCTTGTGAATTCGACGACTGCGATTCAGTTTTCAGTACAGAGCAGCTTCTAAACAATCATAAAGAAAACAAACACAAGTTCAGGTATAATAAGTGCAACAAAGATTTTCAATCCCAGGGCCCTCTTGATAAGCACGATACAGAGTTCCACCGCTCTTTTAGTTGCAATTCTTGCGGCAAAGATTTCAAGTCGGAGATTGCGCTAGAACAGCACATAAACTCTTCGGCTCATTCACAGACCTGTCCAAAATGCAGCAAATCGTTTCCATCCTATGCTAGCCTTCAACAGCACACTACCACAGAACATCTATGGAAATGCAATCAATGTCAACTTACATTTGATGGTCGGAACCACCTTGTCCTACATCATACCTAGGAACACTTAATGGTCAAATGTTCCATTTGCTACGCCAAGTTCAATCGCACTGCAGAGCTACATAAACATAAGTCAGAGCAGCATTCTTTTCAGTGTGAATACTGCCCAGTTCAGCCATTTCCAACATTTACCCTTCTAAAAGAACACGAATCCTCATCGCACAACTTCAAATGTTCGGTATCTCCCAAGCATTTCAAACTCCAGGTTGAGCGAAACAGCCATTCCGAACAAGTGCATACTCATTTGTGCTCCCAATGTGGCTTAAGATTCGACAGTTTGGTTCTCTTGAATATTCATAGACTCCGTCATCAAGTCTCCTGTCCGTCTTGTCAGATGAAGTTTGATGATGAGGCAGCCTATGAGTCGCACGACAGGGATGCACATCAACTTAAGTGTCCTGATTGTTCCAAATTATTCAAGAATACTCGCGATTTCTTCAACCACGCCATCACTCATGCCCCTATTTCCGAAGAATCAGCGGCTACCCCTAAAGTTATTGGACTAAATGAGAACTTGGATTGTAAATATCAGCTCAAGTGCTTTAAATCAGGCTGTCGTCACCAGTCCAGCACTCTTAATGCGTTTCGCCACCACTATCATACCTGCAACATGATTAGGTGTGATGCGTGTGATGGATTTTTTGACCAACAACAGGACCCGCAACTTCAAGCACATAAAGCCAAGGTGCATACCCCAAGACCATGTTTCGGCTGTGTCCAATGTACTCAAACCTTTCCAATATCCGATGCAGCTGCCACACATTACGCAACTGAGCATGCATTCATCTGCGAAGCTTGTCCTGGAACATTCTTCATCCATTCTGCTACCCAAGAAAGACATTTTATCACATGCGGTAATCTTTCCGAGACGTCCGATTCTGGTGAAAGTTTCCAGACCTCGCGAACAGAGTTCTCGCCCCTCATGCTGCGAAGAGGATTCCTACCAGCCATCAGAGCCCCTACCTCTTCAGCCGTACCATTGGTTCAATTTCATGAAGAATATTTATCTCTAGCTCAACCACTCATTCAAATCTATGAAAAGCGTGAGATCGAAAGAATCAATGCTACACAAGAACTCGCCCGAAAAATCCTTGCAGAAGCCAACGCATACCCACACGGAACATACTCGTGCCAGAGATGCTCGCCTCTCGTGGAGATCTAAGAGCAAGTTTGAGCCCTGTGGTCTGCTTAACTTGTTGTTGTTTCTGTAATTTTAATACGGGTGAAATAGAGATAGTCCTGCTTCTCGAGAATTTCATGATATAAGATGCCGCTCTCAAACGAGTGTTAGGATAATGATCACTATGGATTTGGAAATTTCATATGGAAGGGGTAACGCGCGAAGTAACGAATTTTCTTTTTTATGGAATCTGAGTGTCGATTATTGAGAAACCGATACGAGGGAATTCTCACGTCTGTAAGCTGTGAATATCTGGGAGTGTGGAAGGGAAATGAATTGATCGGATGAGTGTTCTCAAATTTCCGCGTCTTCATGTTTCGGACGAGGAACAGTTTCTATGATACACATGTCTCTTCAACGCGCTTAATAGTTAGTTTTAATGAAGAGTTAATTTAATCATCCCTCCTCTACATGCTGTGATGATCCGCTTTCTCGAACTCTCATTTCTTCAACCCTGCAACGGCGGTAAAAACCAAGAATGGTAGGGCACTGCAAAAAACAAGATCTTACAACTTTCTCGCTTTCGACTTCTCATTATTTTGTTTCCCTTAGATCCGTGTTCCTTTTACAACAAGCGTAATATGAAGGTATAACTCAAATTTCTCTTCTGTGCTAACCATCCTCCATTTGCTCCCGCAAGTAAGGGAAATCATACGCAGAGTTACATATACCTGCACGATGTTCTTTTTATATCTTATTTAATCACCAAAAAGTCAATTTTTCGCATTAAAGTCGAGCTTGACAAGGCCCCGAGAAGTTCATAAGTTGAACCGACGTACAAGATAGCGAAAGAACTCCTAAAAACTTCCTCAAGAACCCATTCTCTTCATTTATGCTATGAATTTCAAGCTCAGCCGACATATTCACCGTGGGCCCATCTATTCATTCTCCCAGTGTCATTTTTGCATCACATACAACACGATACAAGATATAAACCATGCGGCGAACCCACGAGTCATTCTGCACAAACTCAAATTTCTCAGATCCTACAAGATTCTCAGTAGTGTCCTATCTAAGCTCTCCGAGCATGTGCAGAAGACTTGGTATTGCGGCTCACTGTCAGGATTTCCATTTGAGAGTGTGAGAAAATGTCATAATTAGATAGTGTTATGACTATGGACATTTTCTTGAAACTTTCCTTGACCATGATGATTCGAAAAGATGAGAAAATATCTTGGCTACTCGGATACTGACTGTTTTGATTGAAAATTGAGATTTGAGAATGACTGGATACCGGGGTTTGATGTGTTTAAGAGGGTCTGCGGGCTTTCTTTTGGCTTTCTTCTTGCTTCTCCTTTCTGTTATGAAAATATTTAAGATTGAGAGAAAAGGCTTCAGAAAGATTTTATACCACAGTAAGAGATGTATCAAGACGATAAGAGTCTATCTGAAGGAAGTTCAAGGGATAGTGTTCCTGAATCTTCGAAATCTATGGCAGAACTCTCCAATTCCAAACATGGAGTTAAGAACTTCTCAAGAACAAACACTTCCGATAAAGCTCATTCTCCTGCGAAACCCGATCGCACATCCAAACACGTAACTTTCCTTGACACATCCATCAACCACATCATTCCTAGCACTCACGATCAAACCTCCCAGTTCCTCCCAAACGATCTTCAGGAATCCTCAGCGAATCATCCCTCCAGAACTTCAGAGACATACAACAACCCAAATATCTCAGAGGACTCACTCGAAGAAATTCCCCCCCATCTCACCATCTACACTGGCTACGCAAGCACAGGAAAACTATTTTTCAAAAGCACAATCGACTGGAACAGTCTCGCCCAAGCCCACCAAACTCCCGAACTCGAAACCATCATTACATTTCTCAATCATCATGAACACTATCCCCATCTGCATCCCGATGAACCCCTACCATTCCTCCACACCAACAACGAATCATCTCAATCCGAGCGCGACACCTTCCAAACATTTTTCAACGCGCTTGAAAAATCATTTCCGCAATACGATTTCGAAACTCTCCAGAGAGCAATCGATATCATCGCACTGGAGCAAGGGAGAACCGCCACAAATGGCGCTCCGTCATTCATATTACTCTATGCGCTTCTAGCGCAAATCTGGCACGCGGGCGCGACGCTGAGAGATACGTGGATGAAATTCCAGGATGTGGGTTTCGCGATGAGTTTTGGGAATTTTTCACTCTTGATGCGACAAGCTGAGGTTTTTAAGCAGAAAGATGGGTCTGAGATGAATGTTCTGCTACTGACGGAGTCTTTCTGTGAGATTGCAGAGAGGGAGATACAGATGCATGAAGAATGCGATGAGGAAGTTTCCACGCAGCTGACAGAAATATTCTGTACGGTACTCCCGCATATATATTTCGGAGCGTATGGATGGAACCACGCGCTGGAGATGTTTAATGCGCATCTGAGCATGAAACTCAGTTTGCGCAGGTTTAAAAAATATATCGTGCCAGCGGTGGCGGGGAGGATGAGAGCGCATGATGAGAGGCACACGGCAAGGATTAGGAGAGTGTTGAAGAAGGAGGCGGTGAGGACGGGGGTGGAGATTACGCCAGGAACGTTTTGTGGTGTGTTTAATGGGATGACGGGGTTTGCGCTTGAGGAGGTGGTTTTGAGGGATGTGCAGAATTATTTGTTGGGGGCGTGGAGGGTGTGAGGGGTGGGAATGGGCATGTCGCGGGGGGGTGTTTAAGGGGGGAGAGTGCATGGTTCGGCTTGAAGAAAGGGGAAATGAATAGGGAGATGGAAAGTTAATCACATCATCGTTGATATTCACTAGATACTAATCCTCAAGATCAATATTTACAATCACACATCTCTCATATCTCCCCATAAACATGCACACTATATGATAACATCAGCCACCCACCAACTTCTTGCTTCCCTATCTCTCAAAAGAATTCTTACAATTCCCCTAATCTACCTGAGTAGAATCCTCAATATAAACATCCACATGTTTGTGTTTGTTTGAATGCTCGAATTTCTATCATACAGAGCAAAGTCCAAACTCGGCATGGGAAGAAGGGTTGGAATAGAATCGTAGACGTTTTACCTATATCTATTCACTTCTCACCATCTTTCATTTACATTCCAAGAAGCAACCTCATTTCACATCTCCGCTCAACTGCACTTCATCACATACCCAATATATCTACTACTAAACCAACTCACCAACCTCACCGACTCGCCATCCATAATTCCCAAATCTCCCAAATCTCAAACCCCATTCGTTAATTCATTCCTATAACTACCTAATATTCTAATTTGTAACAATAAAGCAATCCCACACAACCAAACCTCACCACCACCTTCGCGAACAACAACTCCCCCCCCAAAATCCTCCTCGGTTCGGTTTAAACTCTATTTCCAAAAAAGAAATTGCTTCTTCACTACCTAGTATTTACAAACAGCAGAACGCGGAAAAGTTCTTCAAGTTATAGAAGCTGCATGCTACATATCAATCAAATCGCAATTGCAATACACTAAGGGATTCGTGACTGGATGTCATATATCACATCACATCACATCACATGTATATTCATACGGACAAGACAGTATATCGAATTTGAATGTTCCATACTCCATACTCCATATATCATATATCATATATCCCACATATCATATATCACAAGTCACAAGGGGTATCCCGATCAAAAACCGTAATCCACGAGCCAAGGAATACTAAAGCTCACACCGACTTCTAGATTTCCAGATTTCCATCTTCCAGATACCCAGTATCTCCACGCAGTATACTCGCGCAAAATCCGAGCAGCTGAAGAATACTCAGATCCAAACGGATGATGGCAAGACCATCAGATATACCTCAATTCGGCCACCCAGGTCAGAACTTCCTCGTAGGTGCTTTTACATTTTCAAAAAGAACAGAAGTGAAAAGAAAAGACTCAACAAAAACCAAACCAAAACTAAAAAAAACGAAAAAGAAAAAAAGAAAGGGGGAGGGATTCAAAAATGATACATATCCCTTCCACTTAATGAACTCTCTTATTCGTTTCATTAGATACCTAGTATTTATTCTCCCACCTCGCTCACCATCACAAGTGTTACTAGTACGTTTGAACTGATTTAGCATTTGGGTATATATCGATCGATCTGATATGCGTGTGTATACTATGTATCGTGGTATTCCAAAGAAAAGATGACAAGTCTCTCTCTCTCTTTCTCCAAGTATCCAACTATCCAACTATAGATCTTATCTACCCACTCCTCTTATCATCATCTAAGCAGCAAATCATTGGTATCTCGCGCAACAACAACAACAACATCGTCTTCAGCTTCTAAGCCACTCCAAACACTCACTCTCCCTACATACTATCCTCCAACCTCTTACTCCTAACCTTTTGCCAACCCTCCTTCTCCTTCTTCCCCCCATCTTTCTCTAACCCCATACCTCTCTCTACCCATTGCTGACTCCCCATCTCACTCAACCGACTCAGCGCTCTCGCAAAAGCGAATCTTTCTTCATCTCCACTAAATATGCTAGTATTCTTCAACATATTCATATTCATACCCAAATCATCCATCATCATTCTCATTGCATCATCCAGTTCTTCACCTTCATTAACTTCTTTCTGTCCTTTCTTATCCTCCACTTCTTTCTTCATGCTCTCTTGAATTTCTTCTTTAGACAAAAATAATTGTGTCAATGGCACTGCAGTCGTCAAGACCAGCTTGGCACGAGATTCATAGACGGCATCGATGAATGTGATAAAACGACGAGCGAGATCACGTTGTTGATGTGTCATCCCGGGAACATCCGTAACAATAAATGCGTCGTAGCTTCTCATAAGTTCAATGTAATCAGCTGCGCTAGTAGGTTTTCCGATCAACTCATCGAATGTGAACATAGCAGCTTTACCACTAACTTTTGGAACATGAATTGCGCGACCCCAGACATGTTGGGTTTCTGAATGAGGAGTAGATTGTTCAGGATCACCAAGGAAACGAAACCATTTTTCCGCATGAGTAGGCGCGTGGGCGTCTAGAGGACAATGATAGACGCCGGAAGGAGGACGAGGAATCTTTCGGTAATCTGTAGGACTGTCGAGGTTGATTACGTGAAGACGGGACTTGAGGAGATTGATACAAGGAATGAATGATTCTCTTTGAATACCGTTACGGTAGAGGTCATCCGGATGACGATTGGATGTTGTGACAAGAACGACTCCATGGGACATCAAAGATTCCAAAAGTCTATGAAAGATGAGCATAAGAAAAAAAAGTCATGTTGAAGAAAAAAGGGGACAATACCTTCTCAAGATCATGGCATCCGCCACATCTGTGCATTGAAATTCATCAAAACACAGCACGTTTCCCTTTTCCGCAATATCCGCTGCCACAAAAGGTACAGCATCAATATCATTTCCGTACTGCATTTTCATTTTGTGTAACCTCTTATGAACATCCTGCATAAAATTATGGAAATGGATCCTCGTTTTCGATGCTACACTACTTGGCAGTGTCTCATAAAACATGTCCATCAACATAGTCTTTCCACTTCCTACATCTCCATATAAATAAAGTCCTCGAGGAAGGTTCTCTGGTATTTCCTTCAACGCCGATTCCTTGGGTTTGTTTCCAAATATACGTCCAAACATGGAAGTTGGCGGAGGTTGAAGAGATTCGAGGGTTGGGTGAATAATCGCGGGCGCATTGTAATACCGCAACTCATCGTGGAGATATTGAAGATTCTGTATAATGCCTAGAAGCATAATTCGTCAGACTTCATTACGGGTTGTGAATGTGCATATATGTTGCTGACCTCTCTGGTGTTCATCGTCCCTCAATTGTCCCGATGCAACGCGCGCATTATATTCCTTCATAGGTCCTAGGTCGTCCGGATTTTCTGCAGTGATCTTAGCAAACGTTTTCTGTTGACGAGAACGATCGTGTACCATTTTGAACAGTTGCCAAAGACCTTCGCTGCCCTGCGATGAAGGATGCGGGAAAGGCCAGTAAACGTCTTGGTGTTAATGGAGCAGCATCTAAGTTTAATGCTGATTTCCTTGGTCCCAATGCGATTGCAGAGATATATCTTCTTCCATTTTCTCTGCTGAATTCACCGCGATTTATACATATCCAATTCCTTGAACCTTCACATGTACGTCTAGAATTCGCGGATAAGAGTCGGAAGGATCGCGCCGATGTAATTCGTAGTTTCATAATGACTGTGAATTGTAAGATGCGCCCCTTACAAAAAAAAAATCTATATGCGCATGCTATAGTAAAAGAAAGAGCAAAAGAAATATGTCTCTGGGTTTCTGGTAGATTTATAAATTCTTGACTATGCTCTTAAATCCTCTCCAGATATATGTTCGCGGAATTAGTGCGGGATCTGAATAATTTATAGTGGGGGTTCCATCGGAAGGGATGCCTCGGATATGTGACCAGAGGCTGAAACTCGTAAACTTGACTCGAGAATAGATAAATCCGTAGATACGCTCACATGCTCGAGAGTTGAGACAGCGCACGCCCTGACTAGGCTTGGAGTAATTGATATCACCACAAACAGTAATTACTGCTATACTGGAATTACTATTGGCCCTATTAACATAATACACTTGTCGGAACTTACTCAGAGTGGAAAATTTATTGTTAACATCAATGATAATACTGTTTGAACGTGATAAATCTATGAAGTAAATTGGAATATCAGATAGCTTAAACGAATTAAATATAATGATTAGATCTATCATCTACTGATCTAATAGCTATGCAGAACTGAGTAATGTAGAAAGACGAAAAATGAGCTCACAATGTGGCACTGATAATCGGAGCAGAAAGGAGTATTGGCATAGGTCTGCCAAGGTAGAATATCAAACCTCCGCAATCAGATCATTCCCCACAATGGACGGGGGAGGTCTGATTGAAGACGAGAAATCTGTCCACCTGTACCCATTTCCTTTATACCGACATAGGCCTCACGACGAGCGGGATCGCCAACTGTGATAGATCGAGAAGTGAGACCATAGTAAGATGCAATAGAATGGACAAGCCAGCGTCTATAAGAATGTTAGGATGAACTCCGAAACGATCAGGAATATGACATACCCGAAGCTTGCCCCTGTATCATCAGCTAATGAATCGAAGACCAGTTTTTCTCTTTGTAACTCTTCTTCTACTAGATTCCGTTGTTCATCACTCATTGTGCCATTTCTTCCAATGAACACAATCTCTTCATCCTCGCTATCAATTTCATCTTCCTTCATCTGTCCTAGGATTTTCTGCTTTCCTTCATATTCTTGCACAAAATTTCTCACCTCCTCCTCCAGGTCTTGCAAAAGACTCTTAGCTCCCTTGCTCTTCTTGAGCTTCTGCCTCAAATCTTGCGGGACACGACCTCTCTCCTCACAACTGCCAGATTTTCTTGCTTTATCCAGTTTCTTCTCGGCAGCAATTTCCTCTGCTCGATGACGAACGCCCGCATCCCACAAAGGAGCCAAGTAATACGGTACGTGATGAACGGGGTAGGCCGGGCGAACTTCCCAGTCACTTGGAAGTGGTGGTTGGGCATTTGGAACATGGAGAAGATGATCTGCGAATGCAATTCAAATCAGTAATCAATGTCATTCGCACTCGGTCTTCCCAATTTCCCGAGTATCGCGTGTTGTGACAAGGCATGCTGCGATGGTTGAGACCGAAATGCCAAATGAGTGGCAGCTTCAATTTCACATCATCATTCATCAATAGCACTCACCGTTCTCCCATCTTTGGCGTCTACGACTGCCCTCCTTTCCCCTCAGCAATGTCTCTCTGTGCTTTTGGCTATCGCGTTTCAAAAGTTCTTTGCGAGGTTTGTAGGCAACGGGCCTTGAGGGTGTCGCGTCTTTGGGAAGCTCATCCTGTTCAAGAGGAATGGAGAGTGTAACTCCAGTACCGCAAGCAGTGGGAGAAACATTGAGTGACTCTAAAGCAGACACCGTCCAGGCTTCGATATCTGGACCTGCTAAACCGGAAGCCTGTTGTGCGGGTGGCGGGACTGATGAATAGATTGCCATTTTGATTCAAGATAAGGAATTGAGCAAAGTGATATTTAAATCTGTCTGATTGAAAGTTGGAGAGGATATTGTAGAGATGAAGTTCTGAAGATGACAGGTATCCGGATGAACGAGCTCTTAATAAGAAGAGGAACTGTCTATCGACCTGCTAAGAATACACGCAGCAAGAGAGATATACTTACTGGTTGATTGATCGGATAGGAGTCATATGGATACCTATCTACCAGACTAGTAGGGAAGTGACGGCTGACGTCCGATAAGGCACGGCCACACAGGGTAATCCACTTCGAACCAATCATGCATGAATCAATTGAATCGTGCCATCATCGAACGGCGGTGGGTGAAAGATTAGGAATTGGTCGATTTGGAAGTACTTATTAGTAGTGATAATAGGAGTATCGTGTTTCAAGAACTTCAATCGTCGAAGTGATCGCCTGGTTTCTTGAATCCATTTTCTGAATAATTAGGTAATTGAATTGAAGCTACCTGCACCTCTGACCCTGATACATTTCTTGCATAATCTCAATGCACAACACATGTTAAGCTTACAGCCACCAGATATTCAATCCAGATTCCTGATAGATGCTTCCACCCAATATGGTGCTTTCGAATTCTCTTGTAGATACAAATAATCCAATATTATCATCTCTCATGACGTGTGAAACAACCCATTATACTATACAAAGCCACTCATAGCTTTGCAAATGCAAGCTCATAAACCAAACCAAGAGTCAAACGAGCATGCTGAAGCATGTGGTCGAAGTTCAAGTACTTGATGGTGTCATCCGAAGTATGGATATGGTTATCAGAATACTTGAAGTCGCTCTCAATGACGAAAGCAGAGGCGTACCCAGCCTTTGAAGCGCTAGCATGGTCAGAGCATGCATAGCCACACTTTGTTTCGACATATGGAATATCACAATACTAAAATCGTATGAGCAAAGAAACAAGAAACTATGACTCCCAATGCTTATTGCAAGCAACTTACCTCGGTAACAATCGTTTTGATAAAATCTGTCAAATCAGGGTCGACAAAATCGGTGATCACACCAACACTCTCTGGCTCTCCAGCATCCAAAGTCTTTTGAGTGTATCCTGTCATATCCTGTTGAAGCATTGCCTTGATATCTCGACCCGTCTTCTCATATTCGGAGAAAATGGCTTGACTGCCTAGTAAACCACCTTCTTCAGCCGAGTACCTGATTAAATGTTAGAATCGTGCATGTGAATTCAAAGCCACTGATCGATTAGTTTGGTATAGTAAGAAGAGGGTCAGCTACCAGTGAAATTCAACTGTGTTCTCGGCCTTTCCTTCAATGACATCCTTAGATGTAAGCAATACACGAAGGGTTTCGAGAATAGTCACAGTTCCACTTCCATCATCATCAGCTCCGGGGGCAGATAGAATAGAGGGTAAGAAGAGGTTGATAGAGTCCTGGTGTGCGCCTACGACAACCGTCGAGTTCTTCTGTCCAGGAATTGTAGCAATGATACTATTTTGTCCCCAAGAATGTTTGAAATGACGAGCGTTAGCTCCGTATTTATCGGCTCCAGCATCCTTGATTAACCCTTGAACTTGCTCGAGGAGCCATTCTGAGGATTGACGACCATAGTCGGACTTGTAATATCTGGTGTGGAAACTAGTGAAGGTCTTCAGGTTCTCGTGCATGTTAGACTTGTTCAGGTCTTTAAGTAGCGGTTTGAGATCTTTCTGAAGGGTTGGCTTTGATGGAAACTTCGCTTTGGCCGATGAGGCCTTGAAGGTACCAAGTTCTGGAGTTTCCGTAATGTCCATAAAGTTCTGTCCATTCTTCGCGATATTAGCTAAAGCTTCTCTGGGTTGCACAGTATACATACTCTTCTTAATTCCCATTTCTCTTCTTCTGTAACCCATTCTTGTTTGCCAGGGGCGGTCTCGATCAGATAACGCTCATTATTCACGTCATAAGAGTTTAGGATAACTTGATCCTTTTCGTGTTGTTCAACGAATCTTGCAGATGCAAGAGATGCCGATAGAGCTAGGAGTGACAAATTTGTGAGCTTCATGATGGATGTTCGGAATGTTTGATGTTATGTTGTAATTCGGTGTACGAGATATGATATAGTGATAAGAGCTTTGGTACCTGAATGGATGGAGTTGATGATAGGTAACCTTAGACAAACCAAGGATTAATTAAGGATTAGCTTCCTTAGATTCCGAATAAAACAATGTGGCTGGTGTCACGCTTTTGAGCTGATTACATTTCTGAACTTCATAACGAACCTTGGAATTGATTTAGACTTTTTACTTTTTATGAATAGACCTCAATTGATTTCTAATGTGGTGATCTGGAGTTTATTGAAGATCAAAATTTGGAAAGTGTATTCCGATGTTTAATGTTGTTGAATATACGAAATCACTCATATCGGGTAGGCAAGACAAATAAGCAACATTGTAAGATCTTATGGTGAAGCATGCGACTCACATGGCATGGCGCAAACAATTTGCTTGTCCAAAGGTACTTCGTACATGTAGAAAATAGCTGGTATGGATAGTTATACTTGGATGTTAAAAGTCCCGTAATTATGTCACGAGAGGCACTTGCTTATCAAAGCCTACTACCTAGGTACCTACATACATGTTGGAAGGTTTGCTCCGGTATAACAAGTCAATCGATGATCTCTCTTCCCCTTTACCAACACCTACTTGTGTCCGAGATTGGCTACGAATATTATCAGGTTGGCCATTGCTACTAAATCCATATATCAACTCGCTCGAAAAGATTCATATTTCATACCCATCCATACTTCGGTCAGTTTAGTCGGTCAGTCAACCAGGGCGAATGTATACATGTCTAGTCCCGCCTAGAGTATTGATAGAATGGATAGTATGTCTTTTATCTCTTAGTTGATGATTGTCAGACAGCCAAACTGCTACATTTATTATCCTTCAGTACAGCTCCAAAGGCTGACCCGTGAATGGACAAGTTTTCAATGGTATTATGCAACGGGAATTCCACAATTGCATATCTAGTACTCAGTAACACACGGAGTATCTTCCATGTGCATGCACTGGTACAGTAGACACCTTGTCAGTAGTATCCTTCCGCGCATTTCCTTTTTCTCAATTGGCCACCGCGTCTCGCTCTGCCCAGTATTGTATCACATTGCCAGTGAAAATCATGGACATTCGACCACTCCAGTCTCCTTCGTAGACCAATCCTCGTATGAGGACAATAATCCAAGTTTCGAATTGAACGAATGAGAGGATCGCTTGGGGTTGTTTGGTGGTTGTGAGTGCGTAAGTGCGGGGTAAATCATAGATCGTATGCATTTTTAGTGTTGGTACTAGTAGGTAGATAGTAGTTTCAAGGGTCCCCGTCTTCCCCGTACGTCATGCTTGCTTTGCTACTCGAATAGAAGCTTGATTTCCCATTCCTCAAGTTTATATAGGTAGGTGGTTAGGTAGGCAAGCTACTTCTCTAGTTCCCTTCCCTTCCCTTCCCTCCCCTTCAAAAATTAAAGTCAAACTTAATTTTCTTTTTCTGCTGAACTTGTGAATGATGCTAAAGCTCAATTGACGAGACTACTCTTACCCTTCTTCGTAATACCAACGCGTGATACTCCAGGGACCGAAGCTATCCAGATACCCCATCTTGCTTTGTTTTGCCCATCACTCATACTTTGGTACGTACGATCTTGTTTGTCCCCTCCCTTCTTTTCAACTGCAATTACTAAAGAGATTTTCCATCAACCAGCCTCCATCTAAATCAAAGATCACCTACTTTCTTGACAAAGTCAACGAACCTCAACGAACTCATATCCATACATCCTACGTGATTCTCTCGATTCTCGCAGACCCAGCCTACACAGTTTCACGATGAGTCCTTCATTTGCGCAAGGTACTTTTTCTTCCAAAATCCATTCCATCATATCTGCAGACTAACGGTACGGCACACAGCGAATCCATTCGCGCGACGAGATACCCATCCACTTCAAGCAATCTGGACATATAAGATATGTACAATTATATCCTGGTTGTTGGTGGTAGTAGTCACCTTCTACTACAACTTCCACGCACCTCAAGATGACAAGCACAGCTGGCGTCATACCATTTGGGAGCAGAATAAGATACACCACACACCATTTGCTATGGACGCTTTCATTGCTTCATTTTATTGGTACGATTCTATCCTACAGAATCCGAGAGCTTACATTATTAACACAACCTTAGGTTATTCCTCTTCATTTCTCAGGTTGGATATGTCCTTCACCTCTTCAGCGACGAGGTTGAACATGTCAACGCCGCGGCATCAGTCGGAAGTCACTTCATTCTTAACAATCTCTTGCAATTTACATTCGTCATGCTATTCGTTCGATCTCACTTCGTATGGGCTGAGATTATATTGATCATTAATTTCTTCAACCTTTCCTCGCTCTACTTCCGTCATAACACCACCCCAAGATTCATTCACATGCCTGCCACCTCTGGTCCACTTGCCTGGACATTTGTAGCTTTATATTGGAACGGAGCTATTGCCGTTGGAGCTCACAACCTTCCTGCACGTATCATAGCAAATGTTGCAATTTGGGGTATCTTAGTATATGGGCTCTTCTTTCTTGCTGCTTACAAGGTACGTCTGAATGATTAAAAACTCCAAGTATGAACCACAAAGATTCTCGAAATACTGACCAGGTATTAGGATTACACCATGGGGTTTGCCCTTAGTATCATTACGGCAGCCATCGGAGTTGGCCAATTCTTCACAAAAGTATTCGCCCTTCAGTGGATCTTTGCTTTTACCATAATGGGTACTCTCTTCCTTGCTACGTTGATAATCGCCGTTCCTGGAATTTTCGGCAAGGAGATTTCATTCAGGAGAGAAACTCCACTCGCTTCTGAAGATCAAGAGAGAGCCCCTCTTTTGGACGATCACTAAATTGATGGAAATGACTGGGCGCTTGTGGTTTCAATCATTACCTGCGTATAACTTGTTCATGGATATCCTAATATCGCGAGGGTTAGTCAAAATCTGAAAACCAAACTTGGCGTAGGAAGGCTTCAAAATAGTACGGGAAGTTTGTGGTATCATGTCATGGGAACCCGATGGGTTAATAGGTGTTACGCATGGATTTAGGGGATGTTGTTCCATTATCATTTCTTCTTTTGGTTGTTTGACAGATAATGCGAAATCTATCACACTTCTAGGTTTGGGGCTATCAGACAAATTGAATCTGTGTATGCATCAAAACTAATTCTTTCTCCGTGATTTTGATTTTTGCAACTGGATTTGTCTTGGTGACCTGATGCCATCTGACATAATTAAGTGACCATCTTGCAGGTTAGAAGTTGAAGCTCTATAGTGATCAAAGTCTGTCAATCTTTGACACCTCTAGTGCACAGATAATTATAGTAATGACTGCTATTCTCAATGAATTGATCACAACATTCAAACCCCAGCAAAGTAGCAAGAAGTCTATACACTCTCACAAGTTGGAAGGCGATGAAAGTTATTAACGGACGCGGAAATTCGTCTCGTCAGGTGTTTTCGCGTAGTGGGGCCGAGCTTTTATATCGGATAAGAAACTTTGGGGAGAAAAAACCTTCGATAACACAATTCGATAGATACAATTCCCCTCATGTCGTTGCAAATGAAGACCGACATGTGTAGCGCCACTATGAGACAAATCTACCATACAGCACCTATATGACCAATTTTTACTCAATATGCCACGAGCATTCCCATTTCCTGTTAACATTGGAACCGACATCTGCAGGATCAGTCGCATTCAGGATATCCTGACGAAGCATCAATCCAAATATGCACATCGATTTATCAGAAGGATATTCACTCCACAGGAGCAAGTATGGTATCGACCGAGATTATTGCCATTGATTGAATACCTATATTTTATGGAACGAAGGGAGTTCATACAAGGGAAAATAGAAAAGCAAGAAAGATGGAAGGCGAAAAGCTTGGAGGCGTTGATAGGACTCGTTACGCCGAAAGAGACGCCTCTGCTGAACAGTACTGCTGCGAATGATAAGCCTGTCGGTTCTTTGATATGGCCTACCTACGGCGCCCAAGAAGATCTGAAAAAATTGACAAAAGAGGAAGAGGAATCAATTTTACTTCAATTGAAAGAAAACGTGCAAGGTGTTGCGAGGTTTGTGGCTGGCCGGTGAGTTTATTGAAGTCAAGGTTCACGCATTAGGCTATGGCTAACTCCACATTGTCCAGTTTTGCGGCGAAAGAAGCGGCGAAGAAAGCATTCAGCAAGAGGAAACTGAATTTCCACGACATTACAATTGACAGCCCATCTCTGGATAACCTCAGGTCTAGAGCACCGGTCACACTCATTAAATCAGCAGCAGGACAGGATGACCAGATAGTACCGATGAGCATAAGTCATGATGGAGATTATGCGACTGCTGTGTGTATGTCTTGTGAGGATGTTGCTCCTCCGCCTATGCCGGATCTTCAACAGATAGAACCTATGTTAGCCCGCCTTCTCGATGAAATAACGATTAAAAGATTGGAGCTGCCGTCGGTGTCATCCAGATCTTCAGGCAAGGACAAACGAACACCCGATTCAAACTTGAAAGATTCTACCTCAGAAAAATCTTCAAATAGACTTTCGACTCCACTCCAGAAGATACCAGTAAAATTGACAAGTCCAATTACCGGAAGGTTATCAGAAATTTTGAATTCTACTCCGGGCGGTGGATCAAAGGTCTCGGCTCCTGAAGTCAAGGAAGATCTGAACGATTCCGAAGTCTCGGACCTTGTTCAACCTGAGGCGTCTTCACCTTCTATGAACGACTCAGCGATGGATAGTAATTTGGATGACTCAAAAATTCCAATTCATGATCCGTCAGAAGCCTCTTTCCCCGCACCTAATGACCCAACAATCAGATATCATTTGAGTGCTACAAGTGCTATCAATTCCATAAATGTCGATCTTCAGAACAAATCCTTCAACCGTAACTCTCCTGATTCACAAGCCAGAGGATTTAATTACAGGGCAATCCAAGTGAGTGGCTACCAACCGATCGAAGACACTCAGAATGGTACAGAATTTGCACAGAAACCCGATAATACTCCCTTCCCTCAACCACAAAGTCGTTCATTTCCGTGGACTGGAGGGTCTGACCATCAACCGACCGAATACCCTCAACGTGATAGAGATTTTTCACAACCATCTGATGGTGCTCTTGTTTATCGCTCTGATGTTTGGACATGCAAAGCTGAAGGATGTGGTTGTCAGAACAGTATCTATGATCGCCAGTGTGTGAATTGCGGTACTCAGCGTCTTGAAGGTTGGGCCAATTGGATAGATCTAGATAGTAAATATAATGAAAGGTTGGCAGAATTCTCAAATCATGTTGGGCTCCCATATAAGATCGATCCAGCTCAAGAGGAAGAGAAGAAGATGAGGATAGCAAATCGACAAGCGAGACTACACGAACGATCGCAAAGTATTTATGGATTACCAACATATTTAGATCCCAAGGTGATCAAGAAGAATGTCGAGAACAGTCTTGAGGTTTTAGGAATTCCCCTCGGCACAACGAATGAAGAGTTAATCGAAGCTTTCAAGGGAAGATGTACAGCCATAAAAGGATACGTCAAGCAATCGAAACGGGGCACCATGTTTGGTTCAATCATCTTGTCACGAGGAACCGAAGCAAATAAACTACGACACATGGATAGGAGACCTAACGAACTCCCCGAGATCAGGGGCCACAAGTTAAGAATGGTCAAGATGGATGATTGGCTCAGAGCATTCCTGAGGGAGTATGGATCAGGCGCTCGGATTTGGGATTGGAGGGCGGATTTCTGGACCACGGATGTTTTCCATCGGTATGATAAGAAGGAGTGTGAGGAACATGCTAAAGAGCAGTTTGAGGTGTGGAAAGAGATTCAGCGAAAGGGACAGGGCCAACGGGAAGCGGATGAACAGAAGATGCGGAAGAAATTGGCGAAATTGGAAAAGGGTTTGGAGGAGAAGGGGACGAGGAAGTTGGCAAAATTGGTGGATGATGTGAAGCAGAAGTTGGACAAGACGGAGAGGGAAAGGTTGAGGAGGAATTTGGCGGTGCTGGGAGGAGAGAAGGAGCAGATTGGATGTTGAGAGGGAGGGAGGGGATAGGCCTCTAGATGATGTTTAGAATTATAGACGAGAGATTTTGGATACTTTTTCTTGTCTGTTTTGTACGAATATACTATATGCTATGATAAGCGCTTTTGTACATAACGTTTATCTTGTACTATATATACACATTTTTCTTCACTCACTTCATTTCACTCCATTCGACTACTTTTCAAAGTGAATACACAGCAGCTGAGCTGCCTAGTCTAATCAGCAGAACTACCTACCCACCTAATCATAATCGTTTGATATCTACCTATATCATCTAAATGTAAGTACCTATTCGATCACAATCTTGATAAATGGAGGAGTTAAGGCTGCATTAAGATTAAACTTTCTCTGTAGATCGAGATGTTTTGGAAGATTGGCCTATAACCTAGCTAGTTTGGGTTGTTTGGTTTGTTTTAGTTTGTATTTTGGAGAAAGATCTTGTGTGGTTATATGGTTGTGTAATTGTATGAATATAAATATAGATAGACGATTGATCAGACAGGTAAGCAGCAAATGAGCGGTCCTGATTCTTTGTAGATAGATAGACAGATAAAATTGGAATTGGGATCAGGAATATGGAATATAGAGTTACGCTCTCTCTCTTTCTCTCTCTCTCTTTCTCTCTCTCTCTTTCTCTCTCTCTCTCTCTCTCTTTCTCATCCATCTCTTATCCATCTCCTAAAATAACCATACAAATAAATAAATAGATAAACAAAAAAGAAAATGATAAAAAACGTTTCCTCACTCACTCACTCACTCACTCACCCACTTGTACCCGATGACTTTCGAAGCATATCTAGTTTGACTGGGTAGATAGGTAGGTAGATAGGTATCAATAGGTTTGTTTATTCAAATACATTTATTTATCCTAATACACGAACTTCCTTTCAGCGAGATGAAGGAAGAGGTAAGGGAAGAGTCTGGATTTGGGGATTCAGGGGCTGAGGATTGAAAGTTGAAGATGGATGGAGAAAGAGAGGAAGAGAAAAATGGAGAAATGAAGAGATGATACGTACCAAACAACTCGCATGAGAACTCAGAAGCGAGGATTTGATTAGGCGAAGCTTAGATACCTAGTTAGGGACTTCAAGACTCTAGGTTTCCAGGTATAAACCTATTACATCATAGGTAGTCAACTCTTTATGAGTATTCGAGTATCTATCTATATTTGCCATCTAGACCTTGAAATTTTGTATTTCAACCTCTGTAAGATCATCAAAGCATGGGAGTTGAATAAGGATGAGAGTGTCTAGTACTCCGTATTCTATGAGTGGAGATGAGTTCTTGATTCGAATTCTTGATTTTCACTTAGCGGTTTGATGGGTGAAAATAGGTTATTTCATAGTTGAAATCCGTCGAATCTTCTGATTAGATCTGGAAATCGAGAACTTTCGCTTTCAGGACTGCAGTCTACATATGGTATCTGAGACCTATTTTCAAAATCACTATCTATCATACTATCATCCCCTCCTCACACCCGAACACCCTCTCACCCTCACACTTCACAACATCAAAACATCACCACCCCTCAAACCCCAAAAAACTTCCCTGTACTAACATTACACCTACTCCACCATTTTCTCTCCCACAAACTCGCCCAGAAACATCCTGGCAAAAACACCACATACAAACACCACGCTGGCCAAGGATCCCAAATCTCATACGTGCCATCTTTCCACAGTAATACATGCTTTCCAAATTCCCAGCATTCTTTTACTAAATTCGTGATTCCTTTTTGGAAGCTGATTAAGTGGTATATTGGGAGAAGTATTTTCGTGACGAAATCATGACCGATCCAATAATAACCCCCATTGACGGCTTGGGGAAGGGGAGTTATTGGATCTTCGTTCTTGTGGAGTGTGGTTAAAGATGTATCTCCATTCCCGTTTGGGCTGTCACCGGTTAATAGTGATAAATAAGCCTCTGCCATTTCTTCCGCGGAGTCATTCAGGAGAACCACCGCTGTGTGGGCGCGGGGATTACATTCAATAGGAAAGAGTTCTTTTTGCAATTTCTCGATTTCCTTGGATGAAGGATGAAGAGAACCCTCTGCGTTCTGAGCAATCTCCTCGTCGATGAGAAAATCGAGAGAGAAATGTCCGGTAATCAGGGAGTTGGGAGTTCTTTCCGCAGCGCGCTGAATATAGAGGGTAGTGTAGTGAAATATGGCTTTTGCGAGAGCGGATGAAGGCGGAAGAGCTTGGTAGTGCATTAACATGTCTGAAGAGCGACATGAGACGAACGCGTGGATTTTGCCTTTGAGAACAATACTATGTGTGCAATATTCTCTGCCTTTGATGTATTGTTGAAGAACAAATGGTCTTTTGAGTGAGGGTTTGAGTTTTTGGATATGTTTATCTGTTTGTGTGCGTGACGGAGATGGAAGTAGAGTCATATTGGCTCTCACACTATCATCGACCATTTCCGGTTTCATAATAAACTGTTTATCCACCGATTCCCCATTCTCCGGATGCAAAATTTCCAAAGCCTCTTCACAAGAATGAATCTTATACGTAAGCGGTACGTTCAAGCCCAACTCCATCGTATATTTAATAAATGAGAATTTCTCATGCAGCTTCTCCGTCAATCCCACCCCAAACTGCACCGCCGCACATTTCGTATTCCGCTGCACCATTTCCGCTGCTTCCCCATCTTCAATCGCTGACGCAACGCCCGAACATGATACCCATAAATCCACCTTTTCTTTCTCAATAACATTCACAATATCCGTGGTATATTCCTCCGCTCCTGAGTTTCCCCCGGGTTTCCGCAGACGGTAGAACTTTCGGAGTGATTTGGAAAAATGTCCGGAGACGGGGATATAGTAGGGCTCGAAATCTGCGCCGATAACGCGGTGGCCTGCGCGGTAGAAGGAGCGCGCGATGCTGAGGCCTTTGCTCATTCCTACCCCTGTTACTAGGATTGTGCGGGGACGGGATTTAGAGTTTGTGCCCCATTTGAGGGGTTGTTGGATCTGTTTGGGGGTGATGAGGGGTGATATGAGGGTAGAGAGTATAGCTATCGATGTTAAAAGAGGAGTGAAGGCTGCGCAAAGCGTAATGAGGAAGAGATTCTGAAGGTAGTGTAGAATCACAGGAGAACGAGCGTCGAGAGGCATTTTGATTTGATTGATGCGAAGAATCAATTCATTGGAATGTTAAGATGTCAACATGAACAATTGCATTTCTGGAAGAAGATCTGAGTACTGAGTTATTTACATCGTGTTGTATTTATTAGACAGTTTGCACTCTCGGGGTTTGTTGTTGTTGTTGTTGTTATTGATTGGAATGATGACGACAAGACTTTAGTAGCGTCGTCCTACGATGAATTTGTTTTTCCGAACAACACAATACCGGCTGACATATCTAGATAGGCATGTTAACAATCATTCCTGAATTTGCTCTGATTCTATTGTTCTATTGTTGATTAGTACATACATATTTAGACTCACTAGAAAAATCACAACGGAGTCAGAAAATGTAAGACCTGAGAGAACATTAATAAGATTTTTAGCTCGACTACTCGGGTAACTACGAGTATCTAATAGTTTCAAAAGGCGTCACGTCATATCAAAGTATGTAAAATGTAGATCCCTTACATGCAACCTCATATCATCTTTCTCTTCCCCAGATGATTGTAGGAGTGTCCTACGATTATATCAGTTTTGAAGTCATTACCAATCCCATACAAGAGGGACCAGATACACGAATAAGATAGACACCCAAAGTTTTAATTCTCCCCCGTCCACTCCCAAGATGGTTTGCAAATCAAAAAAAGCCTATCAGAAAATCTAATCAATCATTCGATTTGGATTTGCTCTAATGATGGATATATTAACCAATTTCACGGGAACTATCGATTGCTTTGAAAATGATTATATGCGGTATCATAATACAATGATATATTTACTATTTCGTTTTTACGTTCGAGTTTCTCAACATCTGTTATTGGAACATATGCCTGTAGTATAAATAGATCCAGATAATACTAAGTAGTATTAGTATCATCATAAAACAGCCCTATAGTTAACTCAACTTGATACGATATGATTGGTTTATATTCCAATTAAAACATGATGCGATGAACTTCATGTCGAAAATCTCCAAAATTGAAATACATACTTTAATTCGCTTGATCTTCTCCATAAGTACTGAATGCATTACACTATTCCAAACCTATTTACATACCACCTCATTCCTACTATACTGCGCATTTCTCAAGCCCGTGTTTGTCAAAGTGGACAAAAGAAATAATGATCGTGAAGCAATTGACTAATAAACGGTTGGTTTGAGAACAGTACAGGTGACGTAGTACATACAGTAGTAGGCCCTAATAGTCACCATTAGAATCTGATTCATAAACCGAAGTATCTGATGGCTCAACATCAAACTCGATTTTGTATTCCCCAGACTAAGCTTGACGCCGGCCAGCAGCGAGTATCAGCTTTAGGATAGCCTCATGCTCTCCCATGGCAGCCCAGTAAAAGGGCGTTTGACCTCCTTCATCCTTTAAATCAACTTCAGCCTGGCCAGTTGCTAGTAGTAGCTTGACAACAGCCTCATGCCCTGTCCAAGCAGCCCAGAAAAGCGGCGTCCAACCTGTTTTATCCTTTGAGTCAACTTCAACCTGATCCGTCGCGATTAACAGCTTTACAACAGACTCATGCCCTTCCTTGGCAGCTTTAGATAGCGGCGTCTGTTGATAACAGTCCTTAGAATCAGCATCAATCTGGTTAGTTGCTAACAATAGCTTGACAACAGATTCATGCCCTTCCCTAGCAGCATGTGATAATGGCGTCTGTTCATAATAATCCTTCGATTCAGCATCAACCTGGCCAGTTGCTAATAATAGCTTGACAATAGCCTCGTGCCCATTTTTAGCAGCCAACGATAGTGGCGTACAATTCCACCTATCCTTCGAGTCAGCTTCAACCTGGCCAGTAGCGAGTAGCATTCTCACAACAACTTCATGTCCACTCCTAACAGCAAGCCACAGTGGCGTTTGACCACTACGCCCATCATTTGCATGATGATGACCCGTATCAATTAGCAATTTGACTACATTTTCATGCCCTCTCCCAGCAGCGAAAGCCAGTAGCGTTCGACCGCGTTCACTCTCCGACTCATACGACCATGGCATTCGACCAAATGCTGCCAAATAGTACTCATCTTGTGCTGCTATAAGTCTCTCACTTGCTTCTTTGCATTCTCCTAAGTCATCCAATATCGCGATGTCGTTCCACAATCTAGCTGCTTTCTCCAAGTGTCCTCCGGCTTCTACTCTTGAAAAAACTGACACCTGGCTAAATTGCTTTGTCAATGCCTTATATTCTCTTTCATTTTGCATATTCCCATAAGAACTCCCCCAGTCCCATACAAGTAGAAGATTTCGCAATGACTGCCTCTTTGATTGAGAAACTTGGGGCCATTCAAAGAGACTTGTTCCATTTAAAGGAGTTGCTGCAATCACAACAACGGCAAAGTGATCCTTACACAGTCTGATTATCGAAGGTTTTGAAGCTCCATTAAAAAGGCAGATGATATCACGTTTTCGGATTGGGTTTGCCGAAGCCTGAACGGTCCAGTATAACGCATACTCTAAAACCGGGACCATGCAACTATCATCGATAGCTACATGCTGTCTATCATCCCTTTTTACCGAGGATATCCAGCCCAAGATGACGCCTCTGCATTGGATCACTACCCTTTGGCTTAAATTACTCACAAATATATGTTTACCGAGGATGAATTTGACAACTTGTTGGAATATCTCTTCCCAGGAAGTCTCGTAATTGGGCTGCAAGCCAGCCTTTTCAGGATCGTCAGAGCTCATACCAAGTAAAGCAAAAACCTTGTCGCGACGATCAGTGGCTTAGCGGGTATGGAACATATCTATCAATTCAGCTAAAGATCGTATCTCTAAGGAGAACCTTTCTAACAAATTTGCTTTCAATTTAGGTCGGAGACCAGCTCGCTCTATTATGTCGACAACTGAAGGGAGAGTCTGCAGTCCTGGAGAATCTGTATATAGAAGCTCTAAGGATTTCACCCCATGCAAAATGTATATCCGTCAATAGTGGTAGAGCCATATATAATTATTATATATCGAGCTATAGTAACCTCCTAAAGCATCTGAAGAAACTATATTAATATCGTCTAGCAATTATAGCTAAAAGTATTATATATACCCAGATATATTGAAATAATGAATTATAAAGAAGATTGAGAATATTCTATTACTTTAACTCTATTTTCAAGTACTTTATAGAATCTTTATTAGCAGCAAAGTGTATATCCTCGAGTGCATCCCTTGTCTTTATTGTTTCGTTTCCAAGCCAAACTGCAATGTGATATACGCTGCTATAAATTTCTGCTATAAGCTGAATTTGCTGTTTCTGTTTTTCATTATTATTTTAATTAATGTAGATGGCATCAATCTATAGGAATCGTTCGAAAGAGTGGTCACGAAGATATAATAGAGCAGCATATAGGTTCACTGTAACCTGAAATTGTTTTTTATCTACATAGATAGGCATAGTATTGTATGGATCACCCCACACATATGATAGAGCCTCGTACAAGTGAGTTCGTGGAGTTGATCTTCGTAGAGAATAATCCCGAAGCTTGCAATGTAAAGGTGCAGCCTCATCTTCACTTGGTAATAGTCGAAGCAGGCGGATATCCTCGCCCCTTGCTGGAAGCGACGAATATGAATAAGAATACATATCAGATGATATCACACATTAAGCATTTAAGTGAAGATGGTTTCATAGATAATATAGAGACTAGTAGAATCTTGTTGAGGTGCATAGGTACCTAGAGCTGCGCTGCTCACTTGCAAGTGCGGGGTTGTCAGCAGCACGTGATATTTAACCTTATGCGCAGCTGACCAAATTGCGCGTTTGTGATATCGATCTATAATATTCATCTTGCGCTCCGTGATATCTGGATGCCAAAATAGAGTATCCTGCGTATTCATGGAACAGTAATTAGCGATGGACAAAGACAGAGAATGGTAAGGTCCATTTGTAGTGCAATACCCCAATGCTGACCTTTGTAGGGAAATCCTCGATTCGCGGAAGAAGAGAGCCATTTTCATTGATGTGCTAACTGTTCTACGCACTACTACCAGAGAGTACACTTTCCATGATATTTTGGACCCGAAGCATCTCTCAACAGGCTAATAAGTACTTCTACCACACTTCCCACAAAAAGAAATAAGACTACATGAAGGGTTGAAGACTTAGACCGATCGATCAGTCCACCATCCCAACTAAATCCCAAGCCTTCATCAAGCAACAACACACCTAGCCAATCACAACACCCTTGTTGGATCTTCCTAAACCATCCTCCATGCATTCAGCAAGACTAATGCGTAGTCCCCTCATGTCTTCTCCAATGCTCAGTCATCCAATCTCACCATACGCATGCTCACCTGTCATACCTACCCATCATCTCAACTCCTTTTCAACTCCAAACCTCATTCATCCACTACCTACCTCGACTACACCCACTCGCCCGCCACTTTACCCCATTAGAATCCTCTCAACACAATCCCCAATACAACCAGAAGTGAATATACTCACAAACCAAATCAAAACCCCAACCACCAACCACCTACTCCCTCTTCGCTTCGCCACCAGACCAACAAACAAACGAACGAACAAATACCCCCTATCCCTATACTCTAGATTCTCCAACAACGCAACTCAACTCAACTCTATTCAATCCATCCAATCCCACAACCAAAAATAAAGACAAGACCCCCAGCACCAGAATGAAACTACCCAGATCCTCAATCTATCAATCAGTTACCATCATTAATATTCAAACGACATATATAAAGATTGATGCATAGACAGGCAGAAACCTAGAATTCATCCGTCCCTCGATTCCTCTCTCAAGTTCTTAAACCTAGGAACCTACCCTCCACTCTTCCTCCCCCAATCTCAATTTCATATTCCCTCTTCGCTTGAAGTATAGGATTGCGTACATATCACATCATTCCATACAAAACCACAACAGCAACATCATAAACCCTCATCAAAACACATCTCCTCTCTTATCTCATCTCCTCAGAAGCTTAGAAACTCAAAATCTTAGAGCATGTAAATATCTTCAGAATTTCCCTATTATCTCCACCATCTTCACTATCAATTATCATTTTTATCATCATCTAGCTCAATCTCAATCTCATGCTCATTCTTGACCACCTCACCTCCTCCTTTCCCACCCCCCCCATCCCCCATCTCCGTCTTCATGTTCATCATCTCTCACTTCATAAACCCTCTCAACCCATCCCCCCCCATCCACTAAAATTCAATCCAGATTCCATTCCCAATCTTTATATCTAGTATCCAATACCCATCTCCATACCCAATTCCAAGCCCATACCCTAGTTCCCATTCCCAACTCCTCTTATCCGTCCATCCATCCATCCGTACATCCAAAATCAAATACCAAATTTCAAAACCCGAATCTCAAACAAAAATATCAATACCCAAGTCAATCACTCAACAAAAAAAAATATTTATCATACAACCACCTTCTTTCTTTCTAATGTCTCTCTCACACACACACGCAAGAACCTCCCTATTCCCTATCCGCACACCACAAAAGATCCACATACACATACACGTAACAACCCAGCCAAACCAAATCAGATAAACGCCCGGGGTTGTATCATGATCCTCGCAAAGACGTAGATCGAAAGATCGAAGAGAAAAGTCGGCCACAGTCCGCTACCTAGGTATAATCATCCTATATGGTATTTTTGGCGAATCGAATCGATTTCACCCTCGCCGCCCTCGGACCCTTCAAAAACATCGCACAAAACATCGAAAAAACACCGCTCAAGATAAATGGACAATGATCATAATAATAAGATACAAAAAACCATCAAACAGATATGTATGTATGTATACATACACATACGCTTATAATTTTTCCCAAGACAAAACAACACAAGACAACGAAGGACGAGGATGTGGATAAGAATAACACAACATAACATAAAATTGGCTCGATTTGACTTGGCTCGGCATACATGCATACAATAAAAGATATAATACAAGAATCAAAAGATGAATAATAACGACACGAAGGATGAAACACCCCCAAAAGAATTCCCTGGTCCCCCTGTAAACTCCCGTCTTGTAAGTTTTTAAATGCATGTCCGCCTGCCTGCCTGCCTATTTGGAAGATGGAATCCAAGCGGTAAATTCCCGACCGTTCGTTCCAAACCCTACATTTGAACCAATCCATCCACCCATCCATCCGATCGCATTTAATCCAACCCAAATCCGATCCAACCCAATCCAATCGAATCCGCCAAGAATGAGATATTAAATTTTCGTTGCTTGAAATTCACAACAAGATCGGAAAGCGAAAGAGGGGGTGAGATAGAAATAGAGAGATGTGCACATGGTGTTCAAGAATTAATTAATTAAATGGCGCCTGGCAGCCCGCCCGCCTGTATGGATTTTATTTCCTTCTTCGAGAGGGATCCGGATTTTGCAGGAGTCCGCCGATATCCACCCGACTACTACGATCGCCCTGTCCCCTGACATCCATTGGAGGTGCCTGTCCACGTATGGGCGGGAGTTGCAGATCCGATGCTCGTTGCGTTTGAGTCTGAGTTTGGGGCTGTGAGGGCGCTTGTGCTTGTGCTTGTTGTGGTGGTTGTGCTTGAGGTTGCGCTTGGCCTGATAACATATCACCCATGGGCGCTTGCGGGTAATTCATTTGCGCGCGGGAATATTCCGGCGCTCTGGTTGGGGGTTGTCCATATGAAGAATTATTATTTGGTATGGCGACGGTTTGCGCTGGAGGTCCCGGATTTCGATATGCTAACATGTCGCTCCCAAAAGGAGGATTCGACATGAACGGCGAGGTTCCTGGGGTTTGAGAAGCATAGGATAATTGGCTCGGGGTTTGGTATGCATAAGTGGAGTCACGAGATAAGGAATCTCTCGAATACGGCGAAGATGCTTGTTGGAATGCTTGCGGCGTGGTTGGGATATGAACCACCAAGAGCACAAAATAAATCGAATCCTTTTTTGCGAGGCCCAATTGTACGTGAAAGCCCCTCTGCTGACCGTCTGGCGTCTGGAACGTAAAGACTTCCGGTCGATCGGTTCTCAATTGCTGCATCTCGTTGGGTGCAAATGTCAAGGACTGAATCACCCTATCTTCCTCCTCTTTCGAAAATATGGGAGGGAGATAACTTGGATCTCGACTTCGTCGCTCATCTTCGAATCCGCTCTGTAATCGGAAAATCTTATCTCGATCGCTAATACTCACAATATCATGTAACTTTCTCCCTACGACTAAGTGGGCACCGACCACTCCCGAAAAAGCCTGCGTTGTTTTGGCGATTTGCATTTCCATGGTGAGAAATGCACATGCGGGTTCATAAGGTACCATACGCTGATTTGTCGGCATCCCTTCCCCGTAAACGTTGGTATTTATTGGTGTGGGAACCATTGAGTGGTTCATTGGATTTCCTCCTTGCGATTTGAGAACTCTATATCCACTATTCCGCTGAGCATCAGAATATGGGGTTGAAATCGAAACGTCGCCAGTAGAGAACATGGGCATTGGTCTTCTCATAGTATCTGCCGGCGGTGGATAATTCGATCCTGCTCCTTCGTATCGAGGCTCGCGCTCATCTCTAAGCCTTGGACGCCCCCTTTTTTTGTGTTGAACATCCACACACGTATCCTCCTTTCCATTGCTTAGACATCTCGAACATGGCCGTTGAGCTAAAAGTAGAATGAGATTAGTATTCGAGTATCCTGAGTTGAACCCCAACAGGTTGTGCAATAATTAGGGTTATCTTGTGAAGTTTAGGATTGTTCGTGAAGTTTGAAGGAACTTCTATGCGGAATGGACCGCTTGGTTCGTATTTGAAAGTTTCATATCCATGGGTCATCATTGTCCCAGAGCTTTGGTTGAGTGTTTAGCCAAGCCTAGTACAAGAGCACCTCGTGTTGTACGACACCCTGCCTAGTACATGCTGCAACATACATGGATAGGTTAGGATCGGGAACATCCCATGGTAAACATGAAATATTCCTCAACACTCAGCGCGCCACGCCCGAATATTATACTCTTATGCATGTTTGATGCGAAGGCCGAAAAGATAGTCGTCACTTGATCCAACTTTCATTTTTGCACTTGTTCGCCCGCCCCCTTAGTGCCGAACACGGCAATTCAAACCACCGATCGAACCGTTGGAGCTGCCACTAATAGTAGTATTAAGCTACTGGAGCATGTTACTAAACAAATACATTGCCTTAACAAAGATTTAAGTATCCTGGGCACATGATGAAATCATTTGCCTAACAAATTATGTTTCCACAATTACTGGTGTTCTCGCTTGAGAATGTAATGATAGATTTGTTCCCGTCAATCGCATCGAGGACAATCTTTTGCCATTGAATCTTATTAAGAGTGCCTCAGGGTAGTGAATGAAGGTACAATGAGGTTTAATGTGTAGTTGAATATCTTGAAGGAAAAAATAACATGCGCCCAAACTAGAAACTTTAAGAAACGTACCGTCACATCTAGAATAAGTTAGCACAAGGCACAAAAACATTCTAAGATCACTTACCTAAGATGGGCCCTTTTGCAAGGTACACAAGCAGATGCCACATGCCCTTTAGTTTTCCTCTGTGACTTTGGAGAAGTGTAGCCAGGGGCTTCTCCAATTGATTGTCGTTCCAATGCCGGATATGGCGCAACCTGTTGAGCGGCATATAGAGCATGAGGGTGTTGATGGGGCGCCATCTGCGGCCGAGGTTGCTGATATTGGTATTGTGCCGACATGTCTTCCATTTGATATTGTGGATATGAGAGCTGAGGTTCCGGCTGGTAATTCCTTAAAGGTACACCACCTCTCATCTGATTGAAATGTTCTTGTTGAGAAACGCGTCCATCTCGGAAAACATTTCCCGTTGACCCATAGCTTCCATGACCGCGATCACTGGAATCCAGGTTGTGTCTACCGGGAAGTGGAGGAGACCCTGACATGGGCGGAGAGGGATATGCCCAAGACTGAGCTCCGTCGGGTACCACTCTGGCCCAACTCAGGTCAAGAGAAAAGCGAGCCAGGTCTGATTTTCCTCGCCGTTCACCTAGCGAGACAATTGAATGATCGACTTGGTTCGTTGGAGATTGCATGGAAATGATCGTGTCCTAGTGAGGTTGCAAAATCCTCAAGAAGGTCAACGCTGTTTCGATGACAGCACAGTGCCTTCTTAAAGGTATATATAAGATGCGCAGGGTTATTTCCCAAGCGGGATGCCCTTTTCAAAATCAAGGGGATATACAAGTTCGATTTCCTATTTATTTGACAATGCTATAGCTTCATTTAGTATATTGCTTCCTGGATACTCAACATTGGCTGGAACTAACCTGGCCGAAAACAATGTCAGAACTTCAAACAAGACCTGAATTCAAGAAGTTTAAATGGGACTCTAGAGCTTCCAGTCCCGAATTATGCACGAAGAGCGTTGTCGGAAGAATAACGAGGGCCGCTGTTCTTGAAAATTGGTAAGATGGTTTGGTTTGCGCTACTTCCGAAGAAGACTGAGACAAGAAGGACGAGACATATACTGAGGTAATACTGCAGATGCGAAATGTTCGTGACTATCTGACGTGGACGGTGAGCTGCAGCATGCACCGAACAATCTATGTTGATGTGCAACTTCCGTGGGAAAATGTTGAAAAAGCTTGGGGAGGATTCCGAGGGAGGGTACAAAGGTAAAATTCTTGAATCTGGGGATGATATTCGGGAAAAGTATGAACTTGTGATAAATCGTGGTGGGGTGAAGTCTTGAGGGCAAAGAACTAGGTTCGTAAAGGCCGTGAAATTGACAACGGAGATATAAATCAAGATGAAGTGTTGGCGTATCTTGGGAATAATAAGTATTTTTCCAGGTAGATCCAAGTTATGCGTTCGGAGGAGTCAGGCAAGGGTCAAGGAAGGGTTCGTTTGGTGTACCTTGAATGATTGTATGAAGTGGATCGGATTTGTTTAATTTGACTTCAGGTAGCTTGGATGCTTGTCAAGATATATATTATTGCGGGTATTGAAGGTGTGTTCGAATTTTGGACTTTGGAACAATCGGATGAATTGATGTATGAGGTAGGAAGGGTGGGGAGTGGTTGTAATACTTTGGGAATAGCTTTCTTTCTCTCTCTCCAAATTAAAAAGCTTAAGTTAATAATGGGTAGAGGAGAGGGAATTTCGAAAAGATTAAGTCCCAGTGAGGAGATGAATTAGAAGTTCAAGTGAGTGAGTGATATAAATGAGTGAGAATGTTGAAGTAGGAAGTGAGAGGTAGTTGAATTTACGTAGATAGTCATGTATTAGTCGACGACCGATTTTGGTGTAGTATATGTAAGTGTATGGTATGTGTATATAAGTGTGTATAGTGTATAGTGTATAGTGTGTAGTGTGAAGTGTAGTAGTGTAGTAGTGTAGTGTAATGTAATGACTGTACGATAGTTAGACGTGGGAGTAGGAGGTAGGACGACTTCGGTTGTATGTTGATATGCATGGATATGATGTGTATGTATGTATGTATCTAAGTATAATTTGGATGGGATATAGGTATGGATATGTATGGAGATATTCTTTTTAGAGCTTTACTGGAGATTATACCGATTTTACTTAGCGCGCCGGTTCCTGTTCCTCTTTACTCTTTCTCTCTCTTTTTTCTTTTTTTCCCTCGTGGAATGTATTCGGTTGCGACGCAACGTGAACAGGGAGTATGAACAGGGAGCAAGGATTCAGGAAAAGAAGGGAAGGGAAAGGAAAAAAAGAGACGTGCAGTAGAGGAGGTGTTCGCTTGGGTCGTGTCGGTTTTTAGAATAGACTAGGGGGATAACCTAGGTAGGTTGGCGGAGGTGATCTTATTCCGGTCCTGACTTAAAAAAATCCTTGTAGAATGAGAAAGAAAAAAAGAAAAAAGAAAGGTTACCTTGATTCCTTTAAGAGTTTAGAGTAATTCAATATAAGATAATTATTGTATAGAAGTAGAAATTAAGAATCTTTGGAATCTCTCTTTGAGTACGGTCCTCTCGTACTGGTAGTGGTAACGCTTTCTACCGGGTAGCAATCAGTAGAGTGACTGGACGATTGGGAATAGTGGCAATGGACAGGACATCAGTTGGTAGTTGACCATGGACAATGGACAATGAATACAATGAATAGTTGTGTAATTCGAGTAGTCCCCGTTAGCATTACAGTAAATTGACTAGACCGGCTAACTAGAATTTGGGGGAAACGGCACATCCGCATGTACGTCGTAGATACTAGGTAGGTAGCTGTTGACCCTTTGCCCACCACAACATTTTTCAAGGTTCATATGATTGTTATAACATAACGGAAAAATTATATCTGGTGCCGAGAAAGGTCTGATGCCATGTGGCGATGTATGAAAATAAACGGATCAAGGTGAAGACTGAGGTTACAAAGGAAGAAGATGTATATTAAAAAGTAGACAGATATCCATACGATTTGGGATTTGGGTGGTGGGAAGAAAGTTAAGGAAATGATGGTGGGGCGGAAGTGAGTGACAGGAAGGAAAACCGGTAGAAAATAGATGAATTGCTGATGGTTTTGGGATTCAAAAAATGGATACAAATCATCTAATACGCACGTAGCCATTTTGGCTAACGTTTGATTGTGATTGCTACCGAGGGATTGATGATTGATGATTGAACATCGAATATTGAACATTAAACATCGAAGGGATGAATGAGATGAAGGAATGGATTATGGAGGAGGGGAGAGAGAAGAATGGGAGATGGTACGAGTATCAATGCGCAAATATGTCGTTGCAAACAGTTTATACGGGAAGCAAGATTCCAAGCGCAGATGATCAATTAAAACTCCGTCCCTCATGGTTTCTCTCATTCTGATTTGAATTTTCCCGTTGAAGGTCTCGATCGTAGTCTTGGATGTTATTAGTCGTGTCCTCAGCTAAGGCAAGGCAAGGGAAGGGGTAGCATTGAACGTCTAATCCGTATTTTGATGAGTAAGAACAAGGAGGAGGATATAAGAAAATAACCCGATGCTGATAGAACGACTGATAGGGAATCATCGAACTCGAGGTTGTTCCAGTAGGAGCAATACTGCCAATTCATTCATTTACCCGGTTCGCCGTCATCATTCATTCTTCATTCTTCAATTATAAGTTCTACTCCATCTCATCCCGCTTCTCGTGCTATATCGCCAAGTATAACTTGAGATGTTTTGCCTACCGTCTTACCATTTGATCCGCCTTATCCTGAATCTTTATTCACTACCTGTTGCGCTTCGCAATCCTTGTTCATATCCAGAGATTTACCCATCCGTGAACATGGGTGCTTTCTCATGGTGGACTTATGCAATATGGTTAACTTATTAGGCACGATATGCCGAGGGATAACTGACATCTCGGAGATGTAGATGGGCGACCTTGGAGTGAAGGAAAATAGGAAGAGAGGACACCTAGAGCTGGGGATGGCATTGATGCCAGTGTTATTAGGATATTACTTTCTTGGTTCATCAATGCCGTGTTCGCGTTAACCTTTTCAACCAACACATCAAAGCATATGTGAAGTTGGATTAACATTACCCTCTCTTCTCTGATCTGATCTGGTCTGATCTGAACGAGGAATGACTTTTGCATTTGCTTTTTACCATCACATGTCGCAAATCTTATCGGGAATTTTTTACCTCCGAGCGGAACACTCATCCACTCATCCACTCATCCACTAATTCATCATCCACCGACAATTCTCTGTTGCCCAGTTGAGTCGAGCCTGTAAGCCAATCCTCTGCTGCGAGGGTAGAAGATGAAGCTACGGAGATATACATTATTAGTGTATCAATGTGGATATCAGACCATTCGGAAAGAAAATTCAATAATCATACCGGCAACTTGTAATAATTTCCTGTTTTCCCTATTTTCCTCGGATCTTACCGTGATAGCCAAGAGTGACTTTGAAAATCGATTGTTCTAAGATTTGGTGATTTGGGTGAGTTTGATGTGACGATGATATAATAATCGGCCATTGACACCTAATAATAAGTATCTATCATGATCCATTTATCCATTCCTTACTTAGCGAGCCATTCTTTTGTCCATGTCTACCGGTACGCGTGGTATCTTTTAGTAATAGACAGGAGTAACCTCAATATTCTCACCTCTACTGCTACCATCAATCCCATCTACATCGTCCATGCCATCAAAATCCTGTATCCTCAATCCCCTCAATCCCATCGTCCATCTACCGACCTAGTCCTTCGTTGCAATCTCAAAACAACGCTTAGACTCCTCGTAACCTTATTAACTTCCTGTCTGCAAAAACACTTGGACTTAGCACCAGCGCCAAGAATCATGTCTATCTGCCAGTGCCAACATGTAAAAAAGATTTTCAGATGAACATTATGCATTAAATGATTAATGAAGAGCAGAGCACATTCATTACCCAGATGAGATAATCGATTTCTTATTTTTTCCCCGATTGATTTGATCTCCCTATCGATCTTCTCTTTCGATATTTCGATACACCGTAAGTAGGTATATCTTCATGTCACATCTATTCGAAACCTTTTGCCTACCGACATCGTCATTCCCGACATACGTAAATCCTTTTTGGGGCGACGATCCTCATCTGCCCTACGGCGGCTGCGTGCAGGAGAGATGCATGGTTCTGTGAACTCCTATCCCCCAAACAGACCAAGCTATCTTGACATTCCACAAGATTCCACCAATGATACTTGATGTATATAATTTGAAATCATCCTTCAGTGATACAGAAATATTGGAAGATATGGAATAGCGACAGAGGTACTTGTTCTTACTACATCTTTGGTTATCATGAGAGGTAGCATAGATCTCGTTGATTTACGAGATTAGATATTCTTTTTGAAGTTGACTACCAATAGACTACCAGTCCACCAGTCCACCAGTCTACCAATCTGCCACCTCCTACCTTAAATGGTACACGCCAAGTCTTTTCTTTTTTTTACGATCTGACCTCGGTGGTTGGACATGCCGCATGCGTTCTTCTAGTGAACTTCTAGTTAATCCCCATCATTCGGTAGCTACGGCTCCTCGGCGTCACCATGATTGGTTCATTATTAATTAAAAGCTTGTTGATTCTTATAGCAATTTATTGCAATGGTTCCCATCATTGTAGTCTGTCATTTGGCTTATCTTCATTGTCACATCAAATTTACGCTACGTACTATCCCATCCACATTCCATCCACCGCCTCGACTACCTTCGCCTAATACTAAATGTTGTGTCTTTCATTCACTACCTACTTTCTTCTTCTTCTTCTTTGCTTCACGACACAATCTACGCATGGCGTGGCGTCTCTTATATATTCAAGAACTTCCATCGATAGCTTGTGACCAAATGAATTGTGATTCTTGTGATTAGCTAGCTTACCTCGCCTACCTAGGTAGCTACAGTCCAACGGACTGACCTAGTTATTATTGAGGTTGATTGCCGGTAGTTCTAGCTGGCGCGTTCATGAGCCAGTGACGACTACTTTACGGTCCATACCGTCATGATTCGTCTGATATCTAAACTTTATTCACCTCGCTACCACTCAGTCTCCGTATTGTGATCAATCAAGAGATCGGTTTTTTTTTTCTTTTCGTTTTTTTCTTCCGAGTGAAATGATTGGAAAAGGGCAAATAAACCGTTGACTATGATGTGCGCATCCATGATTAAGATCGATTATCGGTGGAGAATTAGCTTTGACGCGTTAGGAGCAACTACTAGGGATTCTCTATATTGTCCGAAGTCAGCTCCGAACCTACGAGCCTACCTCCCTAGCTAGTATGTATCTCCCTACAGTACATTGATTGAACGTTCCCAGGGTTTTCTTATTTGAAAATCTCAATCAGTACACAAGCACACGAATACACAAGTACCTACGAGCCTACTTACTCGCTACTAGTTATCCACCAAAACACAGCGTGAGGTTTATTTGGGGTTCACGCCGATGGCTGCAGTTTGACAGGGCCCCATGTCGTAAATTGGATATCCCTAAATCTTACGTGACAGGGCAACAGACTAGCACGACCTTCATGGTTTAGTAGCTCTTTAGCACGGTCAACTCGAGATTTTGAGAATGTGATTTAATTAAGAATAGATTAATTCCATCTATATTTCTCCCAGAATCACACCATGATAATTACCTTCATCCGCACCCAGTCGACGCCAGTGAGCCCAGGTGTCGATAGAGGGCCAGTTCAATCTCCCAATGTCCCAGTATCCCATTCTCCCAGCAACGAATATATTAAAAGTACAAAGGACCTGCTTCCTTAGGATCTAGGTCCAAGGAACCTACGAGCCTACCTAGCAAATCACGCCTCCAAGTCTGGTACGGACGGCAACTAAAAAAAGGCATACTACTAAAAATGGGTGACTTAATTAATTTAATCAATTCGCGGTTGCGGAAAGCCTCGTGAACATTACTCAGTTCGGTTTGGATATTTTCAATTCTGTACTAAAACGGCAAGAGAACACATAACTCAGGATAATTGTTTGACAAATGTGGTTATGATGAGATTACAAAAAGGGTACAAATGTTATTTTGCCCCGCTCATTCTTTCCTCCAAATCTCTTCCACCTTACTACCTTGCTACCTTGCTTGCTTGCCGCTCGCCACAACTTTTAGTAGACGACCATCGCTTCTGCTTCGGCCCATGCCTCTGGGTCACATCTACGGATTGCCTAGCGATGACAGATTTTCATCTATTCGTTCTTCTTGTTCCCGTTTGGGAGAGTGGACGCTCGAATGGGAGAATGTCACTTGATAAAAATAGTGTTTTGGAATTCTGGATTGCATTGTGGATTCAATGTAAAGTGTCTCGAGGTTCGTTGTTTATCAATTTAGAAAATCGTTCATCTATAACGCTTATGGAAAATTGTGACAGCTCTAGGGCGGGCAGGGAGCATGATCGTCTCTCGAAAATCAGAAAGAAGCACAGAAAACGGCTCGATGCAGTAGCCCTGTCAATAGTCCAGTTCCTCTTTACAGGTATGATCAGTCAACATTTAGTCATGGGCGTCATAATGTATCTTTTTGGTCAGTGTTAGGAAAGCAAAATGAAGGTCACTCGACTTCCACAGAAAATGCAAGGTAGATTGGTAGGTTCATGATACTTGATATGACTGTTCTGATAATAATCGCTGAACAAGGGGGTATAGATTCGGGGAAGCGCTAAGCCTCAAGAGTACCCAGGACACCACGTTATTTCAAGCATTGTTCACTTGTTTATTACAGTAATATAAGCCAGGTACGAGCCACTTTGGCATCATCATGCATGCAATGATTCCCCTTCCTTGTAGACCACAACGAACGGGCGTGTTCCGGGGACAGGGGAATTTTGATGAAGCTTGGACAATGTCTTTTTTTTTCCCTTCTCATCTGGGGCTCCAAAAAATGTCACTCCAAGGAGTTGAGAAAAGTGTAAATTATGGCGAACGTGCCGATGGAGCACTTCACGTATCTACCGTTCTGCAATTAGCTTGGATATCAAGAAAGGATCTTTGGTTGGAAATATGGTTCGTTATTGATCATTCATCCAAGACCTAGGTATTCACATACTCAACATTGAGATTTCGGGGAGTTGTAGACGATTCTTCATCCTAGTCCAGACAGTATAACGAGTCCCAAAATCTAGATGGAAGTATTGGCAGTAACTTGAGATGACTACAATCCCAAGACAGGGCAGGCTTTCCTTCCGGTTACCTCTCATACAGACCTTTTATACACAGATAATGGAAGCACACGTAGTACGAGATACAAGAGCGATGAACGAGAGCAATTTATTCTTCAAACCCGAACCAGGGGGCCACTCAACCAACCCACAGACTATTTTTCCGCACAAGCGAAATTTAACCAACATAATCAGTACTGTCGCTACAGGTACTTTGTCGCCAACCTCCAAACTCATAGCCAATACCTATGTAGCTACCGTACAGTAATCAATTAGGTTTCGGCAAAGCCCAGAATGTAGTATTTTTTCAACGTTCAAGGCTGGCTAGACGAAGCTCGAGCACGTTCCTAATAATCTCCCGACCTGGCAATTAATATATTCTTCCCATGAACGTTGACTGCTTTAGATGAAAGTTTCCTGCAAGGTGGGTTACACATATCTCAAAGGCTAATAATGGGTGCAGACAAATTACATATCCTAGACACCTTAAGAATTTGTCATTGATACTGATCAATAGCGAAAGTTAAACCGTCTCTTCAGAAAACTTTGTAGTAAGCAATTAGTTAGTTATGTCATCGTGATTGATGCTATATCGATGCTTTGACTATTGGTATAACTATAATACGAATAGTGTTAAGATACTAAGCAGAATGTTCGGTGAGTTTTTGGAATTCCTCGCATGGCACTAACTTGATTAACCCTGGGCCTGCCTATATGAGCATCGTAATATAACTACTGCCCCTCTTATCTCAACCCTTCCGAACCTTGCAATGGGAGGGATTGCTGGATCAGATCGACCGCACCGCGACCTTGACTAGTGAACTGTGATGGTATCATTACAGCGTTCCATTTTCCAGGTTTTCAATAAGATACTTAGGGTGATGAGGTGCTTTGTTTGTATGTATTGGTGTTGTACCGGCAAGATCTCATCTAATCTCTGGCCTCGTTCCGAAAAGTCTGGGATGTTTTATTCCCCCCCTTCCCTTTTCTCTCCCCCTCACACCATCCAATCAGCAAGTCCATATTCGCTCGAGAGTTAGAGCTGCTACATAGAATACAGCAAAGCACAGAACTGATATCTACTTGTACTACATCTGTCTGATAGGCGCAACACAGAAATGGGGATGGGAATCCCTTCTTGCTATTTTCTTTTTCGATCTCAATCCCTTCCAATGTTGGTATTGCTATCGAACTTCCTGCAGTAGCGTCTTCGCTTGGCCCTTTCGGTCAACGGTAGCTTCGGAGTTTTTGCTAGATCTTAGCAGCGTTGCACGGATTGCGGATGAAGCTTACTGGTGTGATGGCTGATTACTGTATCGAAATGAGAGGTATATTGCAGAGAATCTGTTCCAAACATTGTCAAGCACCATTGCCTGACGTGGACAGTAAGCTCACCCACCCCTTGGTAATCCGTAATACGAAACTCCCCAAAGGGTACATTGATATGGATAAAATGATCTTCAACGAGGTCTATTGGGATCGCTACCCGAGAAAGAAGGATCTAGCCTGGGAAATCAACAAATGATTGGCCGGAGTGCTTGGAAATGCGGGGAGCATGGAAATTGCGGCACACATGAAAGCAGAATAGATCTCATTTCAAGCGCTTCAACGGAGAATTACCTAGGAACCCGTTCGCACTCGAGCCTCTCCCTGGCCAACTTCAATCATACTACTTTTTTCACTGTAAATTTCCAAAAGAAGATCTATTAAGTACGGCACCTAGCAATGATATATTGGTGAGTATCTATCTTGTCTGGTCCAATTGATTGCGTCTCGGAACAAGGGTAGCAAGGCACGTATCAAGACCACGAGAATAAGAGTGTAGGAACAAACACATAGTCAAGCTACTTGAGAGGTACGTATCGTGACCATGCGGCAACAATAATCCATAAGCAAAAGAGATTTCTCCAGCTACCACTTCCATCCGACAGTCTGGTCCAGGCTTTGATGAAATTTGACTGCTCTGCTATGATCTGCATGGAACAATGATAGTCAGTCACGGTACGTAGCGAAAAATGCCTATAGCTGACGATCATGAAAAGCATGATGTTACAGTACCGGTACATGTTCTACTCCCCCGATTGGCGAGGAGATCAATGCGGACTCTATGTCCGCTCTTGCCTGGATCAATCACAATTTTGTCAATCTGTACGTGTGTCGTGGTTGGCTAATAATAGATCGCGGGTTTAATGACTGTACGTAGGTTTTATTATTCGATTTTTCATCCACTAATTACAACTAGAGTCTGCATGTGGAGGAGAAGTCCAAACATGACGGGAAGATGGTGCTCTGCTAAGTCACTTGGCACACCCGCGAAGGTCTATCTGTGCGTCCCATAGATGTCGAGAGAAAGTAGCCAACGTTCACACTTCATGTAGGAATCTATCGTTGTCTTCAACGTTTTACACGAGGGGTGAACAAGATGCTTCACTGATTATCATGTTAAGGCAAGTTAATACATCTGGAGGCTGGACTATTGCACGCCATCTTACAGCCACGAGGCCTTATTCGGGTTTTGAAGATAAGAAAATGAATCGGGATTGCCGAAAGTTTAAAGGTCTAAGACTGGTCTAAGTCGTAGACAAGATATACGGGTATTTAGGGTTGAAGGCTGCCGAAGTTGGCTAAGTTGGCTAAGTTGGCTAAATTCTCTATGGAGGGATTCATTAGCCTGATCATATAAGGCTTGCATAATGCGATGAGCACATGAGTGTGAACGAGTGGGGGTGAGGCTGACTATAATGGTTCTTCAGCTGCATATCAACGACACATCTCACGAGTTTTTACCACTTTATCTCTGAATTTGGCCATGAGCATGATGACGCTTTACCGGTTACCCATTTTGTCCATTCATTGCCCGTCAGACGGATTCATATTATCGTCGCCATGCATGATGGTCCATAAGACCGGTATACATAAGGATAATTTCAGCCGTCTTATACATACGTGAAGAAAAAACGAAAACCATCTAATCAATGATATCTTATCATTACCTATTGGCATCTATCGAATGCCAATCAATTATATAGTTTGCACTACCGACTTGACACATCGGGATCCTAAAACGGAGATGCAGTCATTGCTGAGCCACACTACAGATTCTTTCGGACGAATCGTACAGATCTTTCGAACGGCTCTCGGGCTTGATCCATGAAATTCTCCGCTTTAATGGGTGATGGTGTGCAGTTCGCGGGATGCGTGGGATCATAGCGGTGGCTAATACGCTGCGTCGCAATTGATAGGCTGACAGGTTGAGTTGTGAGCGAGAGCCTAGAGGTGAACGGACGTTGATAGTGTCCCAGAACTTTCGATAGAGCTTAGAGGAGAACCATAAGATATATCAACAATGCCGCTTGTCAACTTCGAACATTAGATGAGACTCATGAAGTTAGTGCACCATCTTCTCTTTTCATGCCATGTTTTTGCAAATAACAGATGTCGAACAGATCAACATGATTTGGAGGATTAATTGATATATTTTTACTCTCAATATGGCAAACGAGAGTTCGCCACCTGGAATCATGCACCGTCTTTAGCCTTGGGGGTCCAGTTAGGAGCTTTGTTATGCAGTCTTAATCCCGAAGAGCTGTACGGGGAAACCCCACTACTAGCGCTGTCAATGCTTAATATTGATTAAAATATCCCGGCAGATCATCTTCAAGAGGGAACCTATATCCTAGTTCATGTCACTTGCAAAACTGTGAACGCCCTCCAAGCACTCAGTTATTGCATCCGTCCAATTGAATTCTCTGTTATCCATGGAACATGCCGACTCTTCATCTGGAATCAAGCCATCGTCTGAGTCAAGACTTGTGAGATCGGAGGAGACATGACGTTGACGGTCGCAAGTGATGCCTCCTACAGTTACAACCAGACGCTATATAGTATATATGTCCCAAGTAGAGTGTATGTCTCGTACATCCAGTACTAGATCCACGCATTGAACAGTTCAGTGTACCACTAATGAGCCACCCGTTGTAATCCTACCAAAGCATTTTCGATCTCACGCTCCTGGAAACAAAGCCCACTAAGCCGCAGTATCCGCTCAGTGCGCGTTCTATTGAGCTCACGATCGGACTACGTTCATCAACTTGCAAGGAAAATTTATTTCTGAGCATAGCAATAGCTGAAGTAGATCTTCAATGCTTTGAGAGGATCTAGCTGAGACCACTGGCCGACCTGACTCAACCCACATCTATCTGTCCGAAGTTGTAGAGGAAAGCTCCTAGTGTCTCGGCATCCACTGTCGGAAGTCCCGTCGCATTGAGTGTCCATAGAAGAGCTGAGATTGAGCAAAGGGATCCATCTAGCCCTATTTCGCGCATTGACTTTTACATCCGATCGTCACTATCTATCTTTACGAGAACTCAGATCAAGAAACTCGAGAGCTCTTCCTTGCGATGACTGAGCTTGCTTTCCAGGCTGAGCCATTATTGACTACAATCCACGCGACGCTAGCCCATCACGTTGTTCTACCCCCTTCGTCTTGTCAAAAAGTAAGACACAAATATTCTCCTTCCGATTTATTACCTCCGGTGACGATCCAATTTGTTTCTAGCAATCCTCGTGCGCTCAGGTTCCACTGTTCCACCCGATTGTGCGTTTTTTTTGTCTCAGTTTCTCTCATCTTTCCGATGTGTCTCAGTCGCTCTGCCATTCCGAGACATGCTGACTATCTTCTTTTGGGTTATATTTTGCTACGGGTACATTGCTACCCTTTTGATTACGTATCTTCACGTCCAATCGTGAGTTTTTGAGATCAAGGAATCTCCAAGGAGAGATATGTGATCATCTTACACTTCCTATTCGGGCGAGTTCTCTTCCCATTTGGGAATTCTGGCCTGATGTGAATGAGTGTACAGCTTTTTGTATCACTCTAGATTTGGGATAACGTGGAAATGCTTTTCTTTTCTTTCGCACGTGGTGAAACGAAATAAGAGATAGTATTGGAGGTTGTTTTTCTCAAATTCCACATTGGGCGCGCCCCTTCCTCTCCCTAGTGAACGCCGGTTCGTGGAAGATAATCTGATGAGATTGCGCCACATACTTCATACTCTCCTAGAACTTCTCAAAAGAGAAGTAAAGGGACAGGCATCTGGCAGATCATCATCTAGTACTATGTTCAACGAAGATTCATTCCACGAGTGATATCCTTGAGTATTCTGCTTCGTATAAAAATTTATAGATTTCACAAGATTCATACTTTCAAATTTATTGATTATACAACAACACAAAGTATTGCAGCTATGTACCTATCGCCAAATCTCAATCTTTCCACCATCAACAATCTCCCTCTGCCCATTTCGCTCCATGCTCTCAGCCTCAAGCACAACTGCACACACCCGAAATCTCTGCAACCACCCCGCTGCCGTCCGATCCTCATCCTCAATAGCTACACCAACATCAGGAACATGCCGAACTTCCCTGTCGCAGTCTCGTGTTGCCATGCAATGTAGAAGAATCTAATTTCTTTCCTGCATGGGCGACGGAGGGGTTAGACAGTTTTGAGAAATCCTCCTTCGCTTGTGATGCGTGACATATGTATGTAAGTCTACAGGTATGCAATGTAGATATTAAAACTTGAAAAGTACGCTAAGACTCACCGAGTTGTGGGAATTGGTGTGATCTATTTCTGGGGGATGGAAATGTAATCTTGTATTCGTCGTTTACTCTTCTTGCAATTTTTATCTCCTGAAAACCGGAATCGTTCGTCTCCTATCATTTTTTGTATTTTTGGAAAGTAAAATACTAAACGTAAATACAAACTGTGTCCAAATCAATTCTCACACAGCTCCTCAACCAACTAAATACAAATTCTCGTAATAATCCACACACACACACATACCCATTCTTCTAGTTCTATTCCCACGCAACAACCAACTCCGTGTCCCATCCCCCGTATCTCCTCCAGATATCTCACCGAATACCGCCGCTGCACAACCCAGCAACTAGTGATCATTCTATTCCTCATGGTCACTTCTAAACTGCACATCGTATGTAATAGATATGTATGTCTGATACGTACCTACGTATATTCTAAGCTTACTTTTGCCTACCCCTACCTTGATTTCACTCGAGAAGCACAGCAGATATACATACATAATTACATATCTCCAGAATCCAGAATCCAGAATTAAGAGTCTATTTTCCGTTTTCCAAACTTCCCTGAAAGGCTAACGCCCACTTCACAAGTTCACCCACATATTGCCCGAAGTGTAAATACACAATAGCATATACGATACATGATGTGCATCGCATTGCATTGCATGGCATTACGTATCATACTTTCCCTTTCATTCGCATCTGCAAGACTGCACGAGTATGAAATTATCCACGCAGTGCAGTCACTACATGTCATATCCTACGATAGATTACATAGCATAGCATAGCAAGCCCTTCACACCCACATACCCACATCCCTCTCCCTCTCCCAATCCTCTCTTCTCGTGTTTCCAGCACTCTTGCATGCATACATGCACACACGCATATAAGTAACACCACACGTGAGGGTTCGAAACGGGGAGTTCGTCCATCCGCACACATACCAATCGATCCATCTACTCATCCAGCTAGCATAGCCTATTCTTTCCCTTCCCCGAGACCCGCATTCCTTATTCCAATCCTCACTACTCACCTCTTGCCCACCGGTCTCGGAGTCCGCACCCGAACACCGATTTCCTGGCTTCCAGCCTCCATCCATCTTTCAATTAATCCCAGCCACGACTTTACTCTCCCTATCCATCCATCCATCCATTCATCCCTTCCACAAAGACACCACCCATCGCATCCCCCTTCTCACAAACCACAACCCGTAAACCCTCCGAATTCACACACCCACACCCACCCCATCAGCACCCCAACCCCCTCCACCAACCACCAAGCACGGCATCAAACTCCCCGGCTACCCACATATCACACACATCTCACACACCCAGTCTATACCACAACCCCCATCCCACCTCGCACCACCTTCCCCATCCCGTACACCCACTATGTACCTCCGTACTTTCGTACCATCATATATATAGAGAGACGAGGTACGTACCTACGCCCCTTCCCTCCCCTCTCCCGTGTTTGTAGTCCGTTATTTCCGTGTCTATGCGTTTGTTTATTCCATTCCATTTTATTCTATCCCATCCCATCGTATCGTATCATATCATATCGTATTTCATGTGAGAAAGAAGGAATGGATGAATAGATGAACGAATAAAATTGCTGGACATTAGAAAGCTAAGTACAAGCTGCGTGTTTTTCTTCTTTTTAAATGCTTAAATGTACAATTGATGCCATCATTTTGCTAACGATGTTTATATTGTTTGATTTGAATGACATCATTCAACACATTATAGTGAGGAATATCGGACGGGAAAAGATCTTCCTCACAAAAATAATAATGTACTCGATATGTGATCTCTTCAAGAATCACTTCATTGCGCCCATAACTACCTACTCATAAACATATAAACATATAAACATATAAAAATCAAAATACTAGATGAGATGTAACAATACATTTCAAAAATTTTCTCCGGATAAACCCAAGACTGCTCGAGATGATCCAATATTTCAACTCTTATACGGAAATTATTTTAGGAGGGTAGGAATTTCCTAGCCGGATCGCAGATTTTTATCGATATTACAGAGTGCAAGTATTACCGATTTAATGACAACATAGTTCCAATTCTACAGATTTCTAATTAAATCTTGCAATTTGTTATGAGAAGAGTGGCGACTGCCTGTACAGGTACAAGTATGATGATTGCTAACCCCCTAAAATGATGTACCACAACGCCCATTCAGCAAGTAGCCCAGTACTCAAACGCGCGCCAGAACAGCAAATATGCACAAAAAGATAACATTGGCTTATATACTTTTTGCTTCAGCTCGAAACGCCAACTGTGATCATATCATGTTAAGGAAGCGAGAAAAGGGCAATTTATTAGCGGATAATTTCCGTCAAGATTACACAACACAGTGCCGCCGGGAGTTTTCGGATCTGATATGATTATCAAAATCACAAACGACTTTCAATACCCGCGAAATTCTCCTCTCCCGGCCAATGTGCTTCAGGCCAGACGTATCGCATTGCTTCCCAGATGTGTCTAGTGGCATGTTAGTCTTCGAATGAGAACAGATAAATGGATGAGATTATAGAGGAAATAAAAGTCATACCTGACGTGGATGATCTCTAGGCCATCCTTGACTTCTTGCGGGACGTCTTTGATACTAAACAGTGTTAGTGTGCTGGCTAAGTTGAGAGGAGAACTACTTACTCCTTTCTATTGTTTGCTGGTAATAATACAGTCTTGACACCGGCACGGAGAGCTCCAATGAGCTTCTCCTTGATACCTCCTACGGCAGTAACACGTCCACGTAATGAGATCTCACCCTATAGAAGATATTAGTGCCCATGAACATACGAGTATTGCATACTGAGACCTACCGTCATTGCCATAGTTGGGGGCACAGCCTTGCCGGAAAACAACGAAATAAGTGCAATAGTGTGTGCCATACCGGCAGATGGGCCATCCTAGTCAATTCATTAGCGGATTATAACACAACATCATGGGAAAGTAAACCTTTGGGATAGCCCCTGAAGGACAGTGCACATGAATACTCCTCTTCTTCATGATGTTCTCCGATGGGTCATGCGTCAAACCCAGCTCGTACGCATGAGCTTTCACCCAGCTTAGTGCTACCTCGACACTCTCTTTTAGTACATCGCCCAATTTCCCTGTTAGCTGCACGCTACCGCTTCCTGGCATATCGGCCACTTCGATGAAAAGAATACTGCCGTTCCCACCAGAACTATAGGCCACGAGACCTGTGACTATCCCTGGACGACTATTCTTGCAGTTAGTGTTTACATCCTTACACAAGCTTAAGCAAGGTAGTCTCAAATCCTAGAGACTAAAGATAGTAGATGGAGGGCAAACCTTGTCTTTTCGGCAATTTCTTCATCAAATTTCTCAATACCCAGGATTTCCTCGATATCTTCCACCGACAGCTTTGGATTGTAGTTTTCTGTAAAACTGGTCAGTATTCGCTGGCTAAAGATCATGCGGAAAGAGCCTCTACCCGTATGTCCCGAGTCCTTCGCCTCCGCATATTCTACCGCCTTGGCACGACATACGGATCCAATCTCTCGCTCAAGGTTACGGACACTAGGAGTTTAGGTGGTCAGTGAAGTTCTTGCAATTAGCCTTGACAGTGGCAAGATTATACTAGTAACGTAGGGATGGTTCGGTTTATAGGAAAGAGGACTTTAGGGCCATCAATGCTTACCCTGATTCGCGAGTGTAGGATTCGATGATCTTGGACACAACATCCTGGGTGAACTCGACTTGTCCATCTCCGAGCCCATCTACACAGCGTTAGTGGCCGAATACAATATCCTCAGCTGATTGTGAAGGCTTACTAGTGCGAATCTGCTTTGGGATTAGATGCTGCGAGGCGATATGTCTTTTCTCAAGTGTCGTGTATCCTGACAAGCTAATAGTTTCCATACGATCAAGTAATGGTGGCGGGATGGTATCTAAACTGTTCGCAGTGGCAATAAAAAGAACTTTGCTAAGATCGATTGGTATGTTGACATAGTGATCCGTGAATGTGTGATTTTGTTCTGGGTCTAGAACCTCAAGCATAGCAGCCGATGGGTCGCCATGAAAGTTGGAAGTGCTACAAAGGAGTCAGCTACAGGAATGCGTACAAACAACAACGTTACTTACCCAACCTTGTCAATCTCATCAAGAAGGAAGACAGGATTTGCCACACCGACCTTTTTCAGGCCATTCACTATCAAGCCGGGCATTGCTGCCACGTATGTTCTGCGGTGACCTCGAATTTCGGCCTCGTCCCTGACGCCGCCGAGAGAAATCCGATGGAATTTTCGTCCCAACGCAGTAGCAATGGACTTTGCTAGACTAGTCTTGCCTACACCAGGAGGGCCGACAAGAAGCAGAATTGGGGATTTGTCAATTGTCCTCTTGCTTTTGAGAATTTCAACTTTAGCAGTTGAATTCTCTTCGTCTACTTTGGCAAGTTGTGAATTAACATCATCATTAATACTTTGTTTGAGTTTGAGAACCGCCAAATACTCAAGTAATCTCTTCTTGACCTTTTCCAGCCCGTAATGGTCATCATTGAGCTGCTTACGGGCCCTCGATAATGTATCCACGCCAAGTTGATCTTCAGTCATCTCGGACCACGGTATCTCAATCAAGTTCTCCAAGTAATTCCGACAGACTTGATACTCTGCCTGAGCTGGTGCCATTTTCTTCAATCTCTTCAGTTCCCGGTCGGCGACTTTGGCTGCTTCGGGGGTCATCTTTGCGCTATCGATCTTTTTCTTGAGCTCCTCCATTTCATCCGGTTCTTGATCATCATCCTGAGACCCACCATTACCTGCCGTACTGGGAGGTAGTGGCACGCCCGACATTGATGGTCTTCGCATACGATGTCCATTTACTCTATTGAATTGCTCAATATCTATGTTTGCAGGGATGTTGGAGGTTGTGACTGTTGTTATTTTGACGTTATTTTTGATAGTGCTGACTTGACGTTGAAGTAAGAGAATTGCTCGTTCAAGCCGATCCTTGGTTGAGAGCGCTGCTAAAACCAGTAACTTTTCCTCCAACGATGCCTCGACCACATTCGCCATGAAATCTGCCAGAACTCCGGCCTCTGATACATCCTTCTTTGCTATGTAAACTTCGAGACGGCGGGCAAGTACTGGAGAAAGTCCGGCGGATGTACGGGGTAGGAGGGATGAAAGTCGCAAAAGGGTCAAAAGTTCTCGTGATAGTTGTTTGAGATGTGCGAAAAGTCCTTGGACGGCTACATCTTCAGTTGGCACATCTGCGAAAGTTTAGTAATTGTTATGCTTCAATAAACGCAATTTACCTTACCTTCATCATATAAATATGTTACTTCTCCTTCGAGGAATGGCTTCTCTTGTGTTATCCTATCCACCTTGATCCTGGCTACACCCTCAACCAACAATGCGAATTCCCCGGAACGACCAGTTGTGCCTTCAACCCCCGATATTTTAGCAGCCACCCCATATCCAAACAGATCATCCTTCGTAGCTCTCGATGGTTTAATATCTAATCGTTCTCTGGGTTGTGGGGTTTGCTCATCTCCAGTAATCATCTTTTGTCCATCTTGAGTGAGGAATGGCGAGTTCAAAGGAACGCAGGCAATATTGACATTATCCAATCGCTGACTCGGTGTAGTTGAGGCTGCTCTGCTATAAACTCCCGAGAGCAAAGCTGGAATATCTTGACGTTGACCAGATACTGGAATGCGAAGGACTATTCCAGGCAGTAGAACGGTTCCTTTCGCCAAGGGAATAATGGGTAAATTTGCGGTCTTCACTGGACCCATACTCATGTTGCAGACAGTGTGTTGATGATTAATGGGTATGTATTATCGTAAATTTGATAAAAAGTTAAAGATTGTATGTATCAGTTGTTGTTAATTGTTCTCAATGGTATATAATCAATAGGTTTGTGGCAAGAATGCTTCATCAATAATGCGAACATCAGTAGAGATAAGGAGCCGAGGTTCGTCATGGTGTACGGGAGTGGATGTGGATGTGGATGTGGATGTGGATGGGATGGGATGGGATGGGATGGTGTAAAAATGGCGGGACTCAATTCCTTTTCCGTTCGCTGTGTTTTTATTCCCCACCAACAACAACACGATACATGTATGTCTTAGAAAACACATGAATTTTCTAGAGACTTCACCGATATTACATATCTCCTGATTATTTCGAGTGCGCTTCATTGAATAAATAATACATCCAAATATCCAATATCCATCAGCTGGGTATTCGATTGCCTTCGAAGTGCTATTCATACTTGAACAAGGCGCGTCGTTCCATTGGTTTGTACCAGTTATGTAATTGTATGAGCATGTTGGCCATGCCATTCATTATTCGAGAGCTTCCAAGTTTCCTGGGTATATACTAGGTATATTCATTCATATTCATCTTTCGCATGCAAGAATTGAAGAAGATCGTTTCCATTCTTTCCTCACCTCACTCGGTGACAAGCTCAAGTCATTTTGGTTGAGTAGCAATATGATATATAGGTATACAAGAGTAAATCAGGAATGCTCTTTGCAACAATGGCATATGGTTGATATCTAGCCAAACGCTGTCAACGATGTTTTGGTCAATCTAATCTGTCTCAGCGGACTATTATGCATACATATTTTGGGGCAATTTATCTGATGAGTCTAGCATTCGTCCTTCAATATACTACCCATGAGGAATCTTCTGGTAGTTCCTACAAACATGATAGCCAACCCTTATTCGTCAATCGTAGACGTAAATATTAGTGGGCTCGCCTCCCGCTTCGAGTTTCGTGTCTTTTCTCCTGCATTGCAAATTTTTACCCTTTCTTTGCACTTTCGAGATGTTGAATGGGAATACCGAATCATTCATAAATTCACTTATCACGCCTAGTTCCACGTAGCAAAAGCTTGATTTTGGGGTTTTGAGGTTTGAGCGGGAAGAATAAGAGTAGAATGGGTGTATGTTCTCTTGTATATCACTAATTCAACCTGATGCCATCTCGCTTCAAAACGACGGTTAGAGGCTTGGCTAGACTATGGGTGGGTACAATAAACAAGAAGTAACTTTTTGATTGTGCATCGCATCTGGGATTATATCGTTTGAAAAGACCGGCCTCCAAAACGATTCATGTGGGCATAGGGCACTCCGCAAGAGGTTAATATCGATCTGCTCAAAGTGAATGTAGGTTTGCAGCAACATGTAATAGCAATTGACACTTTGCTTCGATACCCTGTCACGATTCTTTGTTATATCTTGACAGTTTGGGCGAGTATCAAACCACTTCTGGTCATCTAATATCTATGAACAGTAAATAGATTGCCAATGGAGTTCCATTTGGAATTCGTCCAGGCAGAGATTCGGGATGAAACATGGATATTCAACATGGCGAGGTATACAACAGACAACCTTAGACATCGAAAACGTGAAGCCGACACGGGTTCGACAGAGAGTTGATTAAACGAAAGGACTTAGAGAGGTCTAAATGTGTTGTAGTTCTTGAAAGCAACTAGGATGATGAAGATATCGTGATTTATGATGGTGTTATTGCAGTGCAGTTCTCGGTAAGATGTCAGACTTTCGCGGCAGAATTCTTACTTGAATTTTATACATTAGAATGAGTAATACCGAGCCTCGAAAGAAATCTTAAGATTGATGCTACTACAGAGTTTCGAAGTCCATGATCCACGGATGCCAAATTACTTAGCTTTCAAAACTTTGGATTCGAGGATCTTGGACGATATATGTTGCTCAAGGTAGGACTCAATTTAGATACTTTTCCATTTGCACCCCTCATCACAACTCAACCATACAAACATGCCACTTTGGGGTGCTGAAATTGTAATAGCCACAGCCTGAGCATACTCTCGGCCTCATTCGATATTGGCTTCCACGGTACGCCGCGAAACAGCATATATCTGTAGTTGTGTTGAAATTCGAATAGCAACTGTCCAGGTTTGGGATATCTTGAAACGGTATGACGAAACGAACACTCGAGAGACTCTCTGATGACTCCAGAAGAACGTCGATTCTTGAATGGCTTGTTACTGGTCCTTCAAAGTTCATAGTCACATTTCTAGAAGAAACGGCTTATGTTTCTTTGAAGTACATGGTAAAAATAGACATCAATAATCAGCAGTACATAAGCTCGAACAAGGAATTGGAACGTGTTCTTTGTAGCAGGCAGGGGGTTTGATGATTGATGGTACAGTAAGCTCGGGAATCACCAGCCGATCCTCTTTCATCGCAAATGCAGGTACTAATGGATTATAGCAACCGCATCAACGAATTACAATATAAATCCCTAACAATCATCAAGTTTGATAAATGATACAAAGTTTTCTTTGAAAAGTTTCAAGGATCTTGATTTGGCGATTCGTATATCTAGTTTTGGTTCCATTTAACACGTTCTCTAAAATCCTATGTTCCAGCTGCTACTATACCAATAATAAAAGGTGGCGAAGCTAAATTTCCAATTGAGGATCTTTGGTTACATCTCCCAAATCCCACAGCCTCTTTGAGATATCATACACGACTCTCTACAAATGATTAAATTTGTCCTGAAGTCGCATCCTTCGCTCGCGATCCAATTGGGTTTGTACATGTTCAGAGAAATAAGTGTTTGATAATGTAGAAATAGATCTTGTCGTGGGATTTTGACCCCCGGAAATCTTCTCATTCTCCTCTTCTGAGTTGCGGCGTAATCAAATGGATTGAAGTACTCATTACAGCTTACTTCTTTTCATTTAAAATCTTCCATACCCTCTGTCATGTACTTTTGAAACATTTTCGACTTTTCTTCTTGTTTCTTTCCTCTGTCGTTCATTTTATCAAGCTCTCTCGGTCGTTACGTCGTGGAGCCTTTAATCTCTTTCTTTGTCATGTCTCCCTTGATATTAATTTTATTTTCTACTTTGTTTGGAGTTACAAATGCTATACCATGGGCAGTAGCAAAACAGACCGCTACGTATAAGGGACATGAATGGTCCCCGCGACCGACTAATACGATCCTAGAACCTCGTGACCTATTCAAGAGAGGCTCTTTTGATGTCGATATATGTGGCTGGGTTGGAGGAAACAAAGCGCAGTCAGTGGGTTGCGCAAGTGGATCTTCATGTATTCACGATACTTCGTATGGAGTGATTGGATGCTGTCCAACCTCGTCAGCTGGATCGGACCCGATTCCTTGTACGGATGGACTATATACCTCTTGTATCGATCATAATAGTGCTGGATATGCTTCGAATCCCTTCATGGTTAATAATGGTATCTTAACATGGTTAGTGAGATTGTACGACATATGAAATAAATTTCCTAACACATTTTCAGCCCTTCGAATTCAAACTGTTACAAAGTTAATTACCCGGAAAACTATTCACAATTTGGATGTGGCCCATCCACTGCAAACGTCACAGCAGTAACCACTTTTGCTGGTCAAGCGACAGATGATAACCTGCAGATTGTGTATACTGGAGTGATTTTCAACCCAACAATCACAATTCAAAATCCTAGTAATTTTGGAGTAGCCACCTCGTTTCCATCATCAACAACTGCAACTCCAACACAGTCAACAGCTTCGGCTACTGCTGGGAAAGGATCATTGACACCTTCAATCCCAGAATCAACAAGTTCGGCAGCTGCAGCATCGAAGGGAAGCTCAAATACTGGAGCGATAGTCGGTGGAACGATTGGTGCTCTGATAGTAATCATAGGGGGATCTATAGCAGCATTCTTCCTTATTCGTAAAAGAGGAAACAAACGACAATCAAACATTCCTCGTGGTGCCACGTCCCCGTGAGTCTCTAGTAAATCTTGTGATCTTCTGAAAGCAACTAACTCTTTTCAGTCCGCGACCTTCAAAATCAACTTTTGACGCAGTTCCTAACCCAACTCCCTCTCCACAACCGATCCACTCTCCAGTTCCATTCGGAAATCATTCCCCGCCACCTCAAGACCATTACTCTCAAATGAGCGGCACCAACAGCCTAGGCTATGCACCTGTTTTTCAATCTCCTTATCATCGACCTACTACGCCTGCCGGACATGACGCACCCGTTGAAGCACCAACTCCTGATCTTTACGCCCGAAACTTTCGTTCTCCATCACCTATACCGGATCGAGACCCATTCCAACCACCGCACTCCGAAATACTTCCAGAGTCCTATGACCCAACTCGGACACGTGGCCCACCATCCTCAGAGCCTTACCATCCATCGCAATCACCTGAACCTCAGCATTACTACCCATCTCAATCTCCCGAACCTCAAATGTACTATCACCCCTCCTCCCCTGAGCCACAAGCTCTCCGGCCTCGCCCTTCTCGCTCCCCACCACCTGTAAGCACGTCTCCGGTCCCAACCCCAGCACCAACCACAAACCCCTACACTCTCCCTCCGACCGCCGACCTCCCACCCCTCGATATCATGGAAGATATTCAAACCCCCATCGCCCCCAAAGCCTCCCAAGCAAACTGGCACCTCGCTCTCACAGGAGATCGACGCACCTACGCCCCCGCCGACGGGCCCTCCACCTCCGCCGACCACCAGCACGAACCCATGCCCGCCATGCCCGCCCTCTACGCCGACATCACTAGCGCCATGGGCGCCGAATCCATGTCACCCCCCGCAGACTCCTTCCTCACACGACAGTTATCCGATCCCAAAAATCCCGGCACCCGACGCAATTTCTCGCGCAAAGGTCGCGCTGAAAAAGAAGGCGCCGAACATCAAAATCACAACCAAAACCAACCCCAACCCCAAACCCAAATCCAAACCTCAAATCAAAACGAAGAAACAGAAGAAGAAGCAGCACGAAGCAACAACATCCGACAATCCGGATGGGTACCCTCCGGTCTACGCACCAGAAATAGTCCCTCCCCGCACTCTGCACCGAGGATGCCAGATCGAAGATCTCCCGTCCCAACAGTAACACCTATCGGAAGTCATCCGGAGGCGTCTGCACAGAGATACCCGAAGCCTGGTTCCCGCGACGAGGAAGTGCGCATTGCGTACCATTCGCACGCGGGTGCGGGTGTGAATATGGGACATGGTGGACCGCCGAGAGGTATGGTGATCGCGAGGAAACCGACGCCGGTGGTTGATCCGAATGCGGTGGAGGGGGGGTGGTTGTAGAAGTTTCTTTTTTGGAGTTGGGCAATGCGGTGCGGGCAAGAGGAGATAAAATGGAATGAAATGATATGATATGAGAGCCTTTTTGGTGTATATAGATAACATACCGCATTCCGACTCATCGCAGATTAGTTGAGTGGATAGCGAGACCCGCATGCATACATGAACTGGGCCATGTTACACCTCGGGAGGGCGCAGGAAATAATATATACTTGTATATATATAAACTCTCATTTGTGCTCTCGCACTTCCGCAACATCGTGATCGGTCAGAATCACCGGTGAAAATAATGTATGCAGCAACAAAAAATATGATTTCACAACGTCAATATCAATCTGATCTGACAGTATGAAGATGATATCCATATCCATATCTCTCTCTGCAAATTCCGCGTTCTACATATGCTTTATCTAGCCCGGGTGTTACTTGTTTTCTCAACTTGTGAATATTTTATTGATCAAAGTGAGTTCTCGCAACGAATCTGCTCCAGCTACGTTACTACATAGGTATAGAAATAAATCCACCAGTTTCTGAACTTTTCAACCGTAGATGAAAATCTCAATGCTTGATGTATCATATATTCCATTGAAACACAGCGTAGGAACGTGCTTCTGAGACGAAAGTGATCGGGAGTCATGATACCACCAAGCTTCCGACCATCCCTTCTCCACACACACAATTCAAAATCAAGACACAAGACACAAGATATAAGCAAGCTCACTGAAAAGCTAATCACCGCCACATTTACGAGAATTAATGATCGTAGTATTCTTATCACCTCCGACTATCTACCAATCAAATACAAATAGCCGACCCCAAGCAGCTGAGTGCACACTATCGTACATACAAATAATACAGAAATCCTATTATTCGTGCTAGATTGGTATCACAAGTTGTTTCCTGATGAACTCCACAACAAGCACACATTTCATCCGTAAATCTAATCAGGCATCATCCAAATCGATTCGAGATTTTCCCCTATGCCATTTTCATTCCCACGCAATTAAGATGAGACTTCCGAAATTCAAAACGGCAAATCGACAGACACAGTTCTTGTTTACCGCTTCCTCTCATTTCACTAAACTCCAGAAGAAAATTCAAACTCATTTCATTAAATTGTCTCGTCAAAGATTGCATCTTCCATAAATTTCGTCAAAAAATAATTATAATTCTCAACACCATACAAACCAATACAACACTTTCTTTTATTTTAATTATATGCTCTCTTCTGGACTTAACGGTTTCTGCGGCTGAAGATACGCGGTAGGGACTTTGGGTACTCGTGGCGAGCGAGGAGGTTGTGAAATCCCTCTCCTTTCTGCTCGCAGGCTGTCTCGAAAACGTTCATTATCCCGTGATCTGCCTCCAGTGAGTCGTCGCATGCCTAATCGGGTACCGGCTGCAAGGGGTTTGATCATGTTCTCAAGGAAAAACGACCCTTCTCCTGAAGTTGTTGCACGGTCCTCTTCACCATCCGAGAAGACATCTTCACTAAAGTCGTCGTCTGACATGTAAGTTATATTCGGATGTCCCGATGATGTTGAAGGTGATGTCAAAGCACGCGCGTGTAGACTCGGTCTAGAGGTGGGGACGAGATTGAAAGCAGCTGGAGTCATGGCGTTATTTGATTCCCGTGATGGACGTAAATCAGCAAAGCCATTTTGAAACGTAGAATTAGTCGCTGAATGAGTGAGGGACTGATGAAGAATAGGTAGAGTTTGTTCGTCATACAACTGAGCCGCAGCGGAATCGAAATTTTCGCCCGAAAACCCAACTTCTGTAATGGTTCTCGATGACCTGCCATCGCTCGTGGGACTCTGAAGGCTATCTTCGAAGAAGTCGTCCAAGCTATCCAGCTTCATCATAAGATCACCAATATTGCCATCGCCTCGAGCCTCATCCGACATCATAGTTTCAGTTCTCTCAGGTTGCGGGAAATAACCGTATTGGAAGTCATCAACATGAAATTCTACATCTGGAGTCGCAGCAACTTCATGATCCGTACTCTTAGTACTCTGACACATGTAAAAAACAGCATGAACATTAGATCTTGTGATACTAGCTTGTTTTGCAGGCATCGGAATTGACCAGCCGGAGTCCTCTGGGATACCAAAGAGGCTCTGAGTGTTATCATATTCTTTCCGCATTGCCCTTGAAGAGGATCTCGTCATACTCATACGTAGATGGTGCTTGTCCATCGGAGTTCCAGTCATGGTCATGATCTTGTCGAGTACTTCTAGAGCTTCCATACAAAACTCTGTTTGAAGCAGTCTTAGGAGAGGCGAGATAAGATCAGGCCCGTGAGAAGCGATCTCTGGCTTTTTCATGTCGATGTCAGGAATGATAGCACATAAAATGCGCATTGTCTTTAATTTATACCATGGTATGCTGTTTGTTAGAGAGCCCATGACGAATGTCAAACTACGGAATTCCCATTTCGGGAAGAACGACTCGCGAAGAGCAGAAACCAGTTGTGCCAGGAAATCTTTGCTAGAACGGTAACGCGATCCAGCGAACCCAACAAGAGCCCGTGAGATAGTGCTACAGCCTTGTGCTTCTGCAACGCCCGCAAGGATCTCGGCAGTTTGTATGCTCTTCTGATCAATATTTGGTTGGTCCATAGCATTTAGAAAGCCAGGGAAGTTAGCCAACACCGCAAACAATAATCGACTGTCATCTCCGATAAGCTCGTCACTCGGCAATGTAATGAGCTTATTGAGAGTTGCGAGCGTCATATCAAGACAGGCCGATGAGCGAATACCTTTGTAAACCAAAGCTTGAACTCCACAGAAGGAACCTTCCCAGTTTGTAGGTCTTCCTTCAGCAAGTAAGTCTCTAACCGAAGGGTCCTCCAAGTCAAGCTTTGCAAGGAGTTCTTCGAGCATATGTCCAGCTTCTAGAAATTCTTGTTCGTTTATCGTATCCAAACAAGCACATGTTGTCCAGAAGAGCTGGGGGAAAGTGAGTAAGTCAGCAGGCTCGAGCTTACGAATGAGCGTTCGTAATGTTGTGAGTATCTCAATAGAAAATAACTGAGTAGAGTTTTCCAAGTCGGCAATGGTATTTGAAAGTCTTATTAACATATCAGCCAGCATAGACTGGTCGAGTGAAGTAAGAGTGCATCGGAAAACCTGAAATGATCGGCATGCAAGATGTCGGACAGGACAAGATGTTGCCCAGGTCAATGATAATTTGGCCCACTGCTCTTGAATTCCAGGATATTTCACTTCGAAATCCCTCACTACCTCACTGGTGAGGAGCTCCATGCCAGGAGGAACTTTGTTCTCTTGGTCATATACCTTGCCGCTGTTATCGTCATAATGCCAGATAACTTTGGGATCATGACGGCGAATTGACTCAATGAAATCTTCGATTGAATTCTTACTTGGGTTAGTACTCTCGTCATCAATTTGAGAGATTACCAGCTCATGTATCAGATGAATCAACATTTCTCGAGCTTGTTCTTGTACCAGCGGTATATAATGATCCCAGAGGACAGTCACCACTTGCAAAAGAAGAGGGACGTTGTCTGCTACAAGGTGAACAGGTGATACCATCAAATCGACAAGTAGTATGAGAGATAGTTGACCCAACGAGAGTCCTGTTTGTTTATTTCCAATCGGCAACGCCTCCGAGAGTTCTGCCATATATGGCAGCTTTCCAACATCAGGTGGAGGTGGCAAGAACTCGCGTTTCTCATTGGGGACCATAGCTTTCGGCGTGATCTGCATCAACAAAAACTCCACAACTTTACCGCCAGCAGGAGTACTAGACAAGAACACTACAATTTGCTTTGCATACTCCACAAAATTTTGTTCTCGCCTGTCGAGGCACAATGACATGATAAAATCTAGTACTAATTGAACATTCCCAGCGTGAGGACCTGTGGCAAGCGCTTGCCACAAAGCCTGTACTTCATTGTGAAGAGTGCTACTGCATCTAATCGTGATCTCAAATAGATTTGCCAACAGGACATACGATTGCGCAGTTGGCCCGCCATTCGGATCCAGTTGTAGTTCTATGATCTGAATCCATGGCAGGATAGCGGCAACCATATTTCTCTGTGGCCCGGCCTGCAGCTCTTTGAAGTACATAGTGAACTCGGAGAAAATCAAGAACGCCAATTCGGAATGGTTGGCTGACAATCGTTTAGAAATTTCGAACTGAGCAAGCTTGTAAACTGCTTTTGTCTTATCTGAAATGCTGATGTCAAAGTCTTGTATTTTAGAACTCCGTTGCTGTCTCTCCTCTAAAGCACGAAGTATACGGGCAGACTTGATGCGGATATCGCCCAATTCGCTTCCAAGTGTGTAAAGTCCAATACCCAGCAATCTCCAAAAGGGCATTGGATAATCTGAATGCTCAATGAGTACCTCAGTCACGACTCCAAAATAGCTCTGGAGTACTTTGGCTGCTTCCGCAAGATAGCACCTCGTGATAGAATGCTCTAGAAGATAGGGAAACTCCTTGTTGTGTACTATCAAGTTTTTCAAAGCTCGTCGCCCAATAACATGCATCCGATCACTGCCAGTGTTGAATATAGTATCCACCCATGAGAGCATACGTCGAATGTCGAATTGCAGATTGGCTCCACTTTCTGTTGTTATGCTGACACGACCTCCGCATAATGCAGCCATTGCACTAAGAGCTGCAGTTCGAAGGTTCCTTTTCTCGATTTCCATGGCAGCCGTTACGACTCCCCGTTCACCAAGTGACTGTTGGTTAATCATGGATTGTCTCATATTGTCTTCTCGTTGTCGTATCTGATTCTGATTTGGGGAATAGCCGCACCAGTCCTCCATAAGAGCGAAGGAAGACTTCCTGGACTCGAATGTCATCCATCGAGAAGGATCCTTGGTAAGATTGATACCCTCAAAAAGCTCTTCCATTAATCCACAGTAGTGACGACGGAGCTTTTGGAATTCCCAATCCAGCTGAACTTCTCCGTCCATGAGGAAGATTTTAAGGTCCTTTGTGTAGATAACAAGGTTGTTCAGGATCCAATCGTCTTCGTAGATCTCCTTCTCTTTCAAGAACGAAGCTGTTAATTTGTATACATGAGTGACTTCGGTTCTTAGCAAATCAGTTCTCCTGTTTCGTCTAGGGCTGCTCGAACTCCGCTGATGAATACGAGCGCGTGCATCATCGTTGCATCGGCTCACTACTCCTTGCAGTTCTTCCAGGAGTGTTTTGTAAATGTTAATATTGATCGCTCCAAGTGCCACGACCACTGCATCTCGAATTGAAGCTGGTCCCACGGAGAGTAATGGAATGAGGTACTTGAAGAGAATCCTTGCCGAAGTGATTTTTTCTAATGTTTGATTTGGCTTCGATCCCTTTCGATAGTGCTGCGTTATTGGCGGCGATGATTGCTGCTGGCCACCCTTGTCAGAGAGCGTAGTGCATGCAACGATAAGATAAAGCTTCCACTGTTCAATCAGTACTTCTGGTGGAGTGGTTGATGATCTTGACAATAAACGGCCGCTACCAGTGTCGTAGCCATATTGCGGGCCACGATTTGCTTCTGACAATACAACGATACCTCGATACATCTGAAGGATTCGATTGCATATTAATTCGCGTCCCAGCGTCACAGCAAATGGACAACGATCGTAACTGATTCGTATCAAATTTGGAAAGATTTTGAACCATAGAGTTGTGTCATAAGACACATCGCTGCTGCAAAGCTCAATCAAATCACTCTCATGCCTTTCTGTCAGGTCTGTCTTCTGTAAGCCACGTTGTAGTCTACTCCGCTCTGCAACAGACAAAGTCTCGTCGTTGAAATCCATTACTCCTTTGGCATCTCCTTCAAGAATATGTATCAGTCGGCCATTATCCTTACCCAAAGCAGTGTCAAATTCTGTGATCAGGCGCAAGACTGTAACTGCAAAGGCACGTACTCGCCTTGACTGTGAACATAAGAAGAACAAGCCATGCGACTCAACCTCGTCAACATGTGCCCAGATCCCAGATAGATCTAGTTGAACGCCCCTCTTATCGGCAGACCCATCTTCTGAGACATCCGATGCAGCGTCTTTCATTTTGTTCTTGATCTCTTCAATCCAGATCTGAAGTAGCTCCACGTAGAGCTTCAGAGTATTCTCGATGTGACCAGGGCCAAGCATACCACCATCAGACATGGTAGAATATCTGTCATCAAAGGTGAAGATAAAACGAGCAAACCCAATAGTAACTGGCTGGGCGTGAGACTGTCTAGCAATTGACTTCAAAGACTGTGCCGATGACTCTGCAATATTATACTGCACGTGAGCGGTACCGGTGCAAAGGAGATTCACAAGAATATTAAATGGTATATCGGCTGATAGACACCTAGGTAGTGCTTGCACTGCAACATGAAATAGTTCGTAGAATCCTTGTTTTTGCTCTGACGGAGTTAGGTGGTCGTCTCGGCGAAAGTTGAAGCTCTCAGCCAGTGGGGTTTTGGGAATGGGACCATTGAACTTTTCGTCTAATACGGCTTGACCCCCAAAAGCATTGTCGCAAATGATAGTAATTTTTCCTAAAATCTCACAAAACTTTGCGTAGTATTCTTTGGCAACATCACCAAGTGTGTTAGTAATCACGGGTCGAGAGAGTCTTTCTTCGCGGTTCGGAACTACTAGAGACGGGGTAATGGGGCTGCGAGGTGCTGTCATAATGGGTGAAGTCGGCATCCTTTCGAACACCGGCAACGGTGAGTAGTGCTGTGGAAATGGTGGACAGCCTTGTTCGCCCTTCTCTAGATCTGACATTATAGCAAGGAAAGCTCGAATCCCTACAACCATTTTTTCTGGCTCTAGCTGTTCGACTTTGAGTTCCCGCCCAGCAGCGAACAAATCTGCATTGATTAAGGGGAAGACTATCGTTCGAAAGCAGAAATCCTGATACTTGAAGCCAATGATGCGTATGATTTGAATTAGTGGTTCGATAATTGATGAATCTGTTGAGATGTAGGACTTTTTCCCAGGAGGTAATACGAGTCTCATGACATCTTCTAGCTTTTTGATTGTGGCATTTGTAGGTTCATTTGTGCGATGTAAATAGGTCCAGACAAGCCTCGAGATCACCTGTAGACAGATTGGTCTAGTTCTTGGTTCCTTCATTTTTGCCTGCAGGGGTAATACTAGCTGAAGCCATTGTGTTGAGAAGGTATCTGTGGGCGAAACACAGAGCAACGTCGCTGTCAATGGAAACGCAACAGCCCAGTGACGAGGTTTGATAAACATCGAAGCCAGTCTGGGACCAATGGTTGCTAGCACTTCAGTCCACTTCGGCATATTGAGTTCCGTGTTTGCTGTGGCAGCAATTGGCAAAAGAAGTATTTCAAGCGCCATACAATAGGCATATTTCAGTTGTTGCCCGTGAGATTTCAGAAAGAATTTACCAAGATTGATCATGAAATCGCAAGATTGATCCCACGCTTCCTCGGGATATGTCTTGAGACGAATGTGCTTCATACCACCGAGAACTAAGACCATGCGGCCTTCGATATCCCTGTTCACTGGACTTTTGATCACTAGATCCTTCTGCGACTTCTCGAGGTCTGCTATGAAGCGATCAGTGACACTATCAAAATTGATCTCAGCCATAACGCCAAGCAATTGACTGAACAAGAACCAGTTGGCCATTTTGAGAGGTGAAGTGCTCAGTTGATCTGCATCGGCGATCTTCAGTTGCCCGAAAATAATCCCTTCTAGCTTTTCTTCCATCTCAGGAGTTATGCGAGCCAATGTACTTTGGCCAATGACTTCCATTAAGACTCGGCACAGTATGAATATTGAAGCTGTTGATCGTCGTTCTGCCTGGGCGACAAACTCTTGCCGCGCAGCGATAGTTGGCAGACCAGCCATTAGCTCGTCTTGGTGCATATGAGGCGGCTCAGTATTTCTCCGAGGGAGTTGGCCTGGGAGTAAATTGCCGCGAGACTGTAGGGTTTCGTGAGTAGCGGACATGACACTTGGAAATTTCAAGCATACCTGTTGAAGCTGAATCCTAGCCTCGTTGGCAGCATCACTCTTGTTCTTTCGCCATAGCATCATGGAATCAATGAGAGGCTTAGGTTTTTGGCTTGCGATATGACCCAAAGCAGAGATCAGTTGATCAAACGCCGGGTCTACTCCCATTCCGCATATATGTTCAATTTGAGGCTCTGGGTCCAGTGGTAAAGTAACACACTGTGAAATCTTTTCCTCTGCTTGCGCAATAAACTGGAGCATGACATTAGAAAGTATGCCAACAAAATAATCAAGGAGAACTGACTGAAGTGAACAAGACATGCAGAGCATACTCGCCAACAGTTTTCAACTCGTCCTTATGATGTCTTGAATGGGAATGATGATGCGCATGATTTCTTCGACTCCTCCCACTATTACTATTACCACGCTCCATGTTTCTCTGCGTGCTGCCTGATGGCGCATTTTCGGCCGCTGAAGGGCTCCGGGAGGGAACAAATGTTGTATTCGAGCTAAAAGAAGTGCCGCTGGTCATGCTGGATGCGCTGGAGGAGAAATTCGAATCGCCCATGACCGATGCATCTGTCCAATCTCCACCTGCAGCAGCAATTATCTGCGGGCTCAGCGGGCTTGTAGATGAACTCCCAAAGCTCCCATTCCTGGACCGCTGTATGCCATTAACGATGCTAGTATTTCGGTGATGGCTTTTCGCATCTGCATCTATCGACCCCCCTCTCGTACTACCTGTGTAGAGTCGCGGTGATAGATTGGCAGGTTGCGAAGGCGACTCGGAGAAAGTGGCCTTGAGTCCTGCGAAAAAGGACTGGTTCGCACTTGGCTCTCGAGAGTGAACACCGGATTTCGAGTTGGTGGTATGCGAGCGTTTCAAGGTTGCAGGGTACGGAGTTACATCAATGTCGATGGGCGAGAAGTTTTCTGTTATACCTTCAGCACGATGATCTGGAAATGATGCTTGAGAGAAGTATCAGCAAGGATGTGTCTCATATGTAAATAAGGGCTGGTCCCCTAAAATGTAATGCAATGCTTTGCGTTAAGTTCTGAGGGTCGGGAAGTTTGAGCTAAAAGACCCTAACGGGCATGGTACTCACTCATTCTGTCACGGGATATTGCCCATATAATTCTCCCTACATTCTCTACTTCCTGGTTGCGCTCATTATTAGACCACCTAGCTATAGAAATGTAGTTGCTTATCTCGTCGCAGCTTCAATTGGTATTTTCTTCCAACGTTCTGACGTTCTAAATCTACGATTTGCAGAATATCGCGAATGTTCACAGTAGGCTATGTGTTAGCAGCCAATGATTGACCAACCCCTGGAACAGACCCCTGGTGCCGCTGAGCCAGCCCCCGCCCCAGCTCATGGAACACTTTATACGATGTAAATCGTAGACAGAATGATCAATACATGACATTGCACTTTCACGTGGGCTCAACAACAGCAATACGAGACAGAGGCAGACTAGAATACGGACGATGCAGATGGTCAAGTAGAAGTATATTTAACTGAACACTCGCTACTCAGTTCTTCTCTGCATGTCCATCATTCATGACTCGGTTGTGATCATAAGACTACCTAGGAATCTTCAAAATAAGAATCAATAGTGTCACCAACTACTACGACCTAGTTATCAGATAGACTGCAATTATTCATGTAGTAGTGGTACGGAGTCGAGATGAGCTGGCTGGCACGGATCCCTCTCTTCCTTTCCCTTCCCTTCCCTTTCCACGATTCGCCTACGGAGTACTAGAGAGCCGGGACGAGAGATCCCCTGTCTGTAATCGATGAAGGATCTACTGGTAGCTGTGTTCTAACTTGGAAGTTCTAGATACCCGCGGGCCTGTTTAATATCTCTGAATGGGCAGATATGTGCAGAGTAAGTACTAAGCAGATTGATGAATTTCCGGTGAATTCTCAGTTCAAGACATCTTGAACCTTGAAGGGCTCATCTATTAATACTCACTTAACCTTACCTTTACCCCTTTTGTTGAGAGTATTGGCTATATGGCCGAGATATCTCTTAAGTCCATGTTACACATGCTCTAGGAAATATTGAATGTTTAAGATAGCTGGAGGCACCTACCAAGCTACCCAGGCGAGCATTGCGTAGTAGATAGAAGAAGAATGAAGCGATTTCTTTCCATCGTGTTGTGCGACGACTGTAATGATAAGGTATCTGATAGCCATGTACGGAGGATGTTGTAACAATCACGACTACCAAGCAGACTGGCTCATGTCAGCAGCTTCTTGGTAAGATGACATGATTTTCCTATTCAAGTATACACACACCACTCACTCCATGCTCCATTTTCCTCGGAGTCAGTATCAAAACCTTATCGAAGCATCATCATATGCCGGATCCGATGTTTTACGACAATTTCACAAAGTTGATGATGTAAGGAGGATCCCACTCAGCTCTACTTCGTACTCGCATAATATTATTTGTTCTAGATCCCGAGGCCTACCTACACATACGGACAACGACAATTAATCCCAACTCCGAGGACTCCTAAGGCCGAAGGTCAAAATCATCAAATTCCCTTTGGTTCCACCAAGTTACGTTACCCCCCATGTGGATATCGGATGTTCCAGCGGCCGGTACATTTTATCCTGTGCACGTCGATGTCAATTAACTCAGTGCCGACATCTGGTTCCGTATGGAAATATTTGTGGTGAGAGAAGTTTTACCTGATGGAACATTCAAATGCTTAGGTAGCTAAGTTCGTTCCATGTTTGGGAGGATGGGGGTAGAGTCGAGGCGCGGAAAGCAGCAGCTCATTCTCATGGAACAGAAAAACCATTGAACACTACATTGTAACTGTGATGCCATGAATGGAATTGTAGGTTTCGATTTGCCAGGGTTCGACAATTAAAGTTATCTCTCTCGAGATCATAACTATTACAGTATCCATCTATGGACTGACCAGTGAGTACTCGAGTACAAGGGGTGCATATGACGGAAATTTTCATCTCTCCAGAAAGCCGGAGTTATGTGTGATTGACAGCCAGCGGAGGCCAGCATTCAATGCATACACGGAGCACACAGAGCAGGATCCATAGAAGTTACCCATTCATGTATCCATCATGGATGTATATAGAAGGAAACCACGGCCTGAATGGTACGTACTTTGTTGAGTGTATGTGAATGTTTGTTGACTCTTCTGATTCCCATTCTCATTCTCATTGTTTTCTTTCCAACGAAAGTTGCCCTTATTCAAGTACAATCTAGTTACCTACCGCGCCTACCTCGAACTTACCTAGTATCAACCTTGGAACCACAAAGTTTTATATATACACCCACCCCCTTACTAGTGGCACCTCCCACCTAGGTGACTTTTCATCGGCTTCATTCACTGTCTTCTCCGGTCTACACCACTTTGCGCCACTAATCACCAGCCACGCCTATCAGCCACACCTATCGTTTCATCCACCCGTGGACCTTTCCGAGGTCACCACCACTTTCGAATTCACTTCGATCAACACTCAAATTACTTTCAAGGTTTTTCATCTTGTCATACTTTCGGCGTCTTTTCGGATCTCGAACAATATTCCGACCGCTTCCGAAACCATTCAACGACGTTGCCTTTGCCCTCTGCCGTTGCCTTTGCCTTTGCCTCCTGCCTTTCCGCGATCAACGGGTTGACCGTGCCCTTTTAGAAAGTAAGAGAACAAGAGAACACCTGGGCACTTCTCATACACACTCGACTCGGCTAGGCTTGTGATTGATCGTCCTCAAGGATCCAAAAGGTTTACCGTAGTTACAACATACATTTTGTACATGTGTACATAATAAATTATATCTGTCGATATTCAACCTTAATTCGTTTTTTTTAACACCGTCAGCACAGCGGCGACTTATCTCACCAACTAGCAAGGTGTCATTTCTTTTCGGCTCTTGTTTGAGCATAAGTTCACTCACATCCTCTCCGCCGTTTCTGCGGTTATCCTCTTTTTCAATTTCCTCCCAATTATCGGCAGATCTTCAAAGTTCAAGATGGGTGGACAACTTGACGTCCTGGACATTGTCGTCCTTGGGGTTCTGGCTTTGGGAACGATAGCATACTTTACAAAAGGAAAATACTGGGGTATCGTGAAGGATCCCTATGCTACCAGTTATGCCGCCACCAATGGAAACAAACCCGTAAAGACAAGAAATATCATTGAGAAGATGGACGAGTCCAACAAAAACTGCGTCGTCTTCTATGGTTCGCAGACTGGTACCGCAGAAGATTATGCTTCTAGATTGGCAAAGGAAGGCAAGAGTCGTTTCGGCTTGGAGACCATGGTAGCAGACTTGGAAGACTATGACTACGACAATCTCGATACCTTTGGGGAAGATAAAGTCGCAATTTTCGTATTGGCTACATATGGTGAAGGTGAACCAACCGATAACGCTGTTGATTTCTATGAATATTTCATGAATGAGGACGTTGAGTTTTCTAGTGGTGGGAAATCGCTCGAAAACCTCAAATTTGTTGCATTTGGTCTCGGAAACAACACCTACGAACACTACAACTCTATGGTCAGAAACGTCACAAAGGCTTTCGAGAAGCTCGGCGCTACAAGAATTGGTGAAGCCGGTGAGGGAGACGATGGTGCTGGTACTATGGAAGAAGACTTTTTGGCCTGGAAGGACCCAATGTGGACTGCATTGGCTGAAAAGATGGGACTCCAGGAACGTGAAGCTGTTTTTGAACCGGTTTTCGCTATTGCAGACAGAGAAGAGTTGACAAAGGATTCCCCAGAAGTTTATCTCGGCGAGCCAAACAAGATGCATTTAGAGGGCACATCGAAGGGTCCTTACAATGCTCACAACCCTTACATCGCGCCTATTTCTGAATCCAAGGAGCTCTTCACCGTCAAAGACCGAAACTGTTTGCACTTGGAAGTCGATATTAGTGGATCTAACCTAAGCTATCAAACCGGAGATCACGTTGCAGTTTGGCCAACAAATGCTGGAAGGGAAGTGGACCGATTTCTCAATGTTACTGGGCTTTCTTCCAAGAAGGATTCTGTCATTACCGTCAAAGCATTGGATGCAACTGCAAAGGTTCCCTTCCCTACACCAACTACATACGATGCTATAGTTAGATATCACATGGAGATTTGCGCACCTGTATCACGTCAATTCCTCGCTACTTTGGCCGCCTTTGCCCCCAATGACGCCATCAAGGCCGAAATGGAAAAGCTTGGTGGTGACAAAGATTACTTTCAACAAAAGATCAGCAGCAACTATTTGAATATCGCTCAGGTTTTGCAGGAAGTTGGTGGTCAAGAAACGTGGAGCGCTATCCCATTTTCTGCTTTCATTGAAGGTTTGGGCAAGATTCAACCTCGTTACTACTCTATTTCATCTTCCTCGCTTGTACAAAAGAAAAAGATCTCCATCACGGCTGTTGTCGAGTCAATCGATATTCCTGGTAGACCCGATGCCTTGAAGGGTGTTACCACAAATTATCTCCTTGCATTGAAACAGAAGCAACACGGCGACGACCACCCCGATCCCCATGGCCTCACATACGAAATCACAGGACCACGCAATAAGTATGATGGCATTCACGTCCCGGTACACGTCAGACACTCCAACTTCAAGCTCCCATCTGATCCATCCAAGCCTGTCATCATGATTGGTCCTGGAACTGGTGTTGCACCTTTCAGGGCATTCGTTCAGGAAAGAGCTGCACAGGCAAAGGCTGGCGAGAATGTTGGACGAACAATCTTATTCTTTGGATGTAGAAAGTCTACAGAAGATTTCATGTACAAAGATGAATGGAAGGTGAGTAAATCCACTTCCTCTCAGGAATGAAATAAAGGAGCATTTTAGCTAACATTTCACCAGGAATACGAAGAAGCCCTTGGCGACAAATTCTCGCTCATTACTGCATTCTCTCGTGAGGGTAAGGAAAAGGTTTATGTCCAGCACCGTCTCAAGGAACATGCCAAAGAAATCAACGATCTTCTGATGCAAAAGGCCTACTTCTATGTTTGTGGTGATGCTGCAAACATGGCTAGAGAAGTCAATACTGTTCTTGGTAAAATCATATCAGAGCAGCGTGGAATTCCAGAATCAAAGGCTGAGGATGTTGTAAAAAGTATGCGATCCGCCAATCAATACCAGGTATGTTATGCTTTAAGCTTTCACTTTCCTTTCGGCGTTTTCTACTTCTTCACCAAGTTGTCTGCCACTTCGTTCGACTACCTAAGTGGTGGATTGCTATGGTTGCAAAAATCTAGCTTTGAGGGGGCTTCGCCAATTTTATCACCTGCCGCACCGCGTTCAACTTTTCAAGTCTTTCTTATACAAACATAAACTAACATGATTATAGGAGGATGTGTGGTCATAGATACATTATCTCTCGTTTTTATACACACTGACATGTACCTGCAAAATCTTCTTTCGTCTTCCATATCCTACACTGTCATCAACCTCCCGAACCCACTACGCCTCTCCTCTCCTTTGTTCTTCGGCAAATCTTTCTAGATTTTTACTCCTCTTCGATAATCATCGTATCTGGTATTAAGTACCATGCGGTCACCCAGCTTGCCTGCATAGTTTGCTTCTACCATACCTTGTACTCGCCTGCTTGTTTGCTACCTCGCGCATACAAAATCATCAAGCCACCAAATCGGACCGATTGGCTCAAAGATCTATCATTACTTGAGACTCGAAAGCAAAGCAAACTCCGTCTTTTTCCTTTTCAAAATCAAGCACAGTATTTGCAATGGGCGGATCTAGACAAATTTGGATGGAGTTTGATTTTTTGACAAACAGATCTGCCTACTCGAGGTTTGGTCGTTTGTCTACAGGGATTGGATTTAGATTGTGATGGGTGCCCTTGTCTTGTTCACACGGAGGATTTTTTTAATGAATAGATGGAATGGAGAGGATGGCATGGAACAACATGGAGGCTGTTTGGGATGGAACGGGAAGGGACGGAGAAGGTTATCACTGGTTTATCATTTACAACCAGTACATTACTCACGATGCGCGCATGAGAACATAGAAAGCAGATCTCACATGTATTTTTTTTTAGGTTCTTTTTCAAACGTTTTTCTTAGATAGGTTGGGTGGTGTACCTATGGTACTTAGGTAGTCAATAAGCCAATTAGAACGATTCGAAATTACTACTTTTGTATATGGATGGGAGTCACTTGAGCTTGCTAGACGGATGATCTTTGCAGATTGTCTATGTCTATTTCCATGTCCATGTCTATATCGAGTAATGCAAAGCTTGAACAAAATTCTAGAATCAGATGCTAACGTTATATCTGTAAAGATTGATATAATACATAGAAGAGATTGCTCAGAAACAATCTCAAAGCATGAATGAACGAACGAAGCATCACCTCATTATTGTTAGCGCAGTGGCAGAGCAGAGTGTGGGATTATTGGATGCTCTATACTGGTATATTTAGTTTAGTAATGTTCATTAGTGGGATTGGGTATTAGGTATGATGTGAGATGTGGGAGGAGGGAAGAGGGAAGAGGGAAGAGGGAGAATGGAGAAGGAGAAGGAGAAGGGAAGAGGGGTTTATCGTTTTGGATTTGGATTTGGATGGGGATTTGGATATGGATATGGATGTAGATGTAGATGTAGATATAGATGGGGATGTAGATGTAGATGAGGATGTGGATGGCGAACTTATTACTTGGTAGATTTTAAATAGATTGGTAAGTAGATTGGTAGGTAGATAATAACTTATTTAAATCATTACCGTTATCATTATATTACATTATGTGATCTCTATATAATCGAGCTATAGATAGGTAGATAGGTAGATGAATAGTTATATACAACAGGATACCTACATCATTCTTCTTCTATGCTTCAACTTCTTTACATTTCGACGTACTTTCGTATATCTAAACTTATCACTTGTGTTTGTATTTAATTTTAACATGGAACTAATTTCTTTGTAAATCGCTATTGTAATTATAATGCAAAAGAATGAGATAACAAAAAATTATCGAAGAAAGAGTCTCGAGTGTTCAAGTATCCAGATGCCCAAATACCAGTGATATGAAATCACACAACAACACAACACAACATCCATCATCAACCATAAACCCCAAGAACCACAGAACTTTCTCAGAAGTCTATTATTGACTATATATTCTAGTATCTCAAGAGGGTGTGTAGAAGAACAGCATATGTGTAACGATCAGACAATGCACAAAAACGTAGTCTTCGCGGCTACCTCCACGAGTCGTCGTTTGTCACTCCTATTTCGAGCATCTAGGCGATTCTAGATGTGGGAGGGGACTGTAGCGACCCGAGCCGGTTAGTCAGTCAAATGGGATATTATAGAAAAGATGGAGAATGCGTATGGGGATTTTAGAATCTAGATTGTGGGGTTCTTCATGTGATATTGAGTGTTTTTGGATTCTGGAGTTTGGATGGTGGGTGAGTTTGGGATGGGTGGAGAGATGGTTGATTGATTGGAGGAGCGGATAGGTAACAAGATGGATGGATTAGAACTGATGTGAATGGTCGACTTCGTCAAGATGGACTAAACCCAGAGTTGCTTTTATCACGACTAGCGCGCCGTTGTTTGAGTTGTATTGATGAGGGGTTTTGTTGATGAGAGAGTAGATCTTGTAATTGGGTAGCGCAAGGTCAAACTTTCTTTTGGCTACTAGGATGGATAGATAAAGCTGCAGTTCTGATTGTATCTGGAACGCGCGGCCGAAGAGTAGTTTGGGCGAGGTGCATGGAGACTTTTATGAAGCTGTAGGTAGCGATCCGTGAGAAAGGGCCGGCCGCTTGATCCGATTTATCATTAAGCGGGATTTTTGCTCCCCTCGGATAGGAGCAAAGAGGGGAGCAACATTTTGATCTCGGAATTCAGAATGCTGTCTACTCGATGCGTTTGTTCTTGGTTTTTATCTACAGACCTAGCCGAACAAAGTAAACAGACAGATTTTCTGTACGGTCACGTCAACACATTCGGAATAAGTCCTATAGATGAGAAATTCGCATCTCAGAGTGGTGTTATCGTGGAATGTATTGTCAGAGGTGCACCGGTAGGATTTGGCGGGGTGATTTTGTAGATTGACACGGAAGGGTTTCCCACATTTCGCCATGATTGCTAGCTATCAAGGCAGGGTCGTCTGAAGGCCTAGATTTTGAAATCGAAAATTCCTTCAGCATCCAAATTCAAGATGGCGTTCCTGGAGTTCGTAGATTATTATTTGCTGAACCGTTATTCCATGAAGGACATACCTAGTAGGGATTTGTCTCGCGCAAATTTCCATCTTCGGCTAGACACGCTGTTGGATTCAGGGTCCAGATCTACCGAAAGATTGAATTGCTTCTCAAACTTCCCCATAATCTGGAGCATCATATCCAGATAACGTAAAAATCTCCAATCCAGCGTCCCAGGAACCCGGATTCTGGTCATTGAAAGTAAGGCTTGCGAAGATTTCTAACCAGCGATGGAATCACTATTGTGGGTTGCAGATAGACAATATACATCCCAACTTCTTGGTACGTTCGGCCGATTAGGTTCTATCTTAATTATCTATCACTGATAACCTTGGAACGTAGGTATATCGTATTTTTTTTTTTTGGAAACCATGTCAGATAGATGTCCCCAACTTGCAAGGAGACTGGTGGAGAAAGAAAGAGGTCAAGGCGCAGAGAAGGGAGAAAGAAACACCTAGAAAGTAAGATATTCCGGGTAATAATCCCGGCAGCATCCGCGGTTCCCAGCAGCATCGTGTTTTACTCAATCGATATAATTGCGGTCCAATTGAACTGAACTGTGAATTTTAGCCACAAAAATTAGCAGCATGTCTTGATCAGCGAATGACTGGATTTCGATGTTAAGGACGGGAAAATGATAGCGGTTCAAGCGGGTAGCTCTTAGCGAAAGTCTAGGCTGAGAATGAGTAGCACAACGCTCGGATTTTGTGCAGTCATTCCTTCACAAGCACGGAAATCTCGATCTTAACTTGGAATGGCAGAATGCTCTCTGAACCAGACGCACCGAGCAGACTGGATCACCCTCTTGCAATCTTTTTACAATGCATATTATAGCAAAGTCTCGAAGGAAAACCGTATTGAATTGACGTCCGCCCGCTCACAATTCATTGTTTGTAGTTGCTTATTCCCCTGAACACCATAAATAGCCGACACATGAATGTCCCTTGCGTTTGTCTTACCCTGCCCCACAATGAGGGTTCGGGGCACATAAAGAGATCTGCGATCCTCCAGATTCTGCAGATTTGCAGTGACAACGACATGTCACTCATTGTTTGAATACTTACTTGAGTGGCAGACTACCTTTCCATGCAATTTGCCGACTTCATTAGATGCTATGATATGCTATGATATGCTTTGTTAAGGATTGATATGCACAATCACCAATGAAGATGTTTGGTCGAAGCCAAGAGTTGCGGAAGCCTATGCTGGCTGAATAGAATCTGTATTCGGTACCTGAAGGCGTAGTTTGGTCGATTTTGTAATCATTATCTATCATATTTGCCTTCAATGAAGCTCAGATGGCTTTAGAACCTATAGATACATTCCCTTCACTCGCATGGTATGCACTCGAGAACCGAGGAAAGGTTGTCCCTACACTCGGCAGGTCATTTCTGTTGTGTAATTTGGTGATCATGATAGAAGAAGAAGCAAGTAACTCACAGGACACTTTGTATCACTATTGAACATATGGCTTTCATACCTCTTTCTTGCCTATTAGGTATATACCAAGTGAAGTGCGGGAGGGCACATGCATACCCGTAAAACATGCGTTTTCCTCAAAGGAGACTATTGTCCCTTATGTTTGACCTTTTTCTTTATACTTATAAGCGTCAAGTCCACATCTCGACATTGGCGATAGTAATAACTAATTGTACTTTATCTTTATGTATGTTCGAGCATTTTGACGTGTAAAGATTTTGTAGTTTGAAATCTTTTGGGTGGTCCATTTTGAGTTTTTCTATTGCATTATCGTGTTGTGTTGCCGACATCGAGCTATCATCCATTTTCAAATCATACTTCACATCACCGACATAGCGCTTTCACCAATCTTCACAGATTATCTCTCGCCAACATACGCACCTGCCTGATTTGATACATATTGCTTTACCGTCGTTGCCTTGTTTAAGTTATCTCTGGATCTGAAGATCTACCTACCTGGGAGCCTAGCTATATCACCTCAAATCTACTTATACCGATATCTGCCTCTACTTCTACTTCTCTATCCCACATATCACCTGTGTATCTACGACTTCCACAGACACCGTTCATAGATACCCAGCTATCTTTCTAGCCATATCCAAGAATATTCATTCATTCAGACATACAGAAATACAACAACTGTACCGGCTACTTTGCGAGGGACAGCAGCGGCAATAGCAACTGGTATGTTTGTATTTATGTTTTTGACTATAGTCCTCATCTTTGCCTTGATTGCTTGAGTGTTCTGGTTGTAATTGCCCTTTGGTTGTTCGCTCTGTCTTGTTTGATTTTGTTAACATAAGAACATAGCAAAAGGCAACTCGAACCTTCCATTATCATCCAAAACAACCATTGGTAATCAGCCCTTCCCGCAGAGAAAGTACCAATATTCAATAAGCCAGCATCATCACTTTCCCAATCTGAACCAATCGTAGTCACAACAATAGTGATTATCAACTTTATCTTCAAGTTATCACGTTATCACCTCATCATATTATCACCATATCATCGGCAACTACCTCACATAAACACAATAACAACATTACTCGAGCTGGTACCCGGCAGTTGTTGCCTTTTTCAAAAGCTTCAGACGAATACGCTCTTTCTACTTTACCTCTTTCTGTCCCTTCAATTACTCTTAGCTCCGTGGTCCCCTTCTTAACGAAGTTTTCATCTCATCTCATCTCTTCTTCCTCTTCTTTTTCTCTCTCTACTTCAAATCACATTAAGACCAATCCTTCATCACAATCTCTACCTTACAACAACCACCTGGCTCGATAGCTTTCTATCATTCTAGAAAACTCTACTCGCTACTAAATTCATTTTCTTTCCCGTTTCTTGAAAGTAGCTTATTCAAGTTTACTTCTACTCGTCCTATTATACATCTGGAAAACGCTCCCAAAAAGGAAATAGTCTCCATCCAATCGTCTTTTCAAAAAGGTACTTCGAATTGAACTCATTCACTCACTTCTGCACTCTTCTTCTTTCATCCGCAATTGGCAGTTGCTGACTCTGAAAGTCTCTAATTGGATTGCTTGAGAATATCATTGTTGGAGTAAAAAGCGTTGTTCTTGTCAAGAACTGTAAAGTAAGTCAAGCAATGTCTCAATTTCTCGTTTCTCTCAACTGTACATAGCGAATCTGTTTCTGCATTGCAGATTCCCGATCGATGATTTCCGGCTATCTGCTTTGTTTCGCTGGGTCACAAACATCATTTCTAACAATTCACTTTCACTGTCCTTATTCACTACCTCTTATCGTTCACAAGAAAATCATCTCTTCACACTTCCCCACTTCTGATCTTCCCATCTTTATTTGTTTCTTCAATACATTTCATCTCCCATCAACTACATCCTCCGTCAATCGTCCACTCATATTTGGTACTAACAAATATCGTACATGCAGGATACCATGTCTTACCCTCAGACTGCTACACATGCTGAAGCAGCAAATACATTCCCAAACCGCACCACAACAACTATGTACACTCAGCAACAAGCTCGCACAACCCGGGATTCTCAAGGTCAGCAAGCCACATTTGCTCAGGCCAGCAGTGGCATTGCCCACGCTGGAGACGGCGCCATGAACGCAATGATGAATCAGTTTGCTGGTTTAGCTATTCCTGGCAGCATGCCTAATTCTACAGGTCCAATGGCTACTAACCAACATCATTTGGGAACAGGCCAAGTCTACTTTCAAGTTACCCCTGATGGCCTTGTGTATGCACCAAGCATGTTCCAGCCACAATCGTTAGCCCCTCAGCAAATATCTGAGAATGCATACAACATGAACTCCTTCCCTGGAGCATTACCCTATCTTGCACAGGCATCTTCGGTCTACCCTGGCTATGTCCCAGGATACCAACAAAATATCCCGTACACACCAAACGCCCGATCTGCCTACTATGCTGACAGATCCGATCATTCTCACTCCACAAAGGATGTTCCTGGTCTTGAAAATCGCCGCGGCTCTTACTCCACTACCGAGTCTCTTCCTGGAACACCGTACTATACCTCATTCGCTAATCGTGAATCTGGTGCTCATATTGCTGCGATTGACCGATCTCCATTCGGCTCTACCCCATCTCCCCAGCAGCTTCCAGTTCCTCATGCTCAATCGCTCGTCAAGGCACTTCCTTATCCAACACTTCCAATCGGTGTCGATATCCAAGCTCTTTTGAAGCAGTTTCCACCAATTCCAAGAGCTGTCCCAGCAGTTTTTACTCCAACCGAGAATATGAGAACTTTGGACCAGAGCTTGTACAATCCTATCAAGAACAATCGCAATGTCTACATTCGTGGACTTCATCCAAACACTGATGACGAAACACTCGCACAATATGCTGCCCGCTTCGGTAAAGTCGAGACCTCTAAGGCAATCATTGACACAGCCACTGGTGCTTGCAAGGGGTACGTCATTTCTCTGCAAGGAATTTTCCTACTGCCACTAACAGCTTTATAGGTTTGGTTTCGCTAAGTATTTCGATGTCCGCGATTCCGAGATGTGCATTCGTGGTTTCTGGGAGCTTGGTTACGAAGTTGGTTTTGCTAGAGTATGTCTTCAGCCATGCCATTCCTTGATGGTAGCTAATTCTCCACAGGAATCTTTCAATGCTCGTCTTAAAGCAGAGGGTGATGAGGCATCAACCAATCTTTATGTTTCTAATCTGCCAAAGACCATGACCGAATCTGTAAGGCACCCCTCTTAATTAGTAGCCCTTGCTTCAGCTAATCTTGTCTTAGGAACTTGGTGCTATTTTCATGGACTACAAGGTCAGCAGTAGCCGCATTCTTCGCGATTCCCAAAACCACAGCCGAGGCGTTGGATTCGCTCGGTAAGTTGACAATTCTCCTCCCTGCCACTGCCATAAGCTTACTTTTGCACTGCAGTTTCGAAAACCGTGATGTCTGCGAGGAGATCATCAGAAAGTTCCACGGTCAGCCCATCGGCGAAGAAGGTCTCTTACTCCAAGTTCGTTACGCCGACACTCCCGCACAAAAGGATTTAAAGCGAATCACCACTGAACGTCGTCAATTCCGCACCAATGAGTACAACGTTGGAGCTTATGGCGCCCCAGCTGCCGACATGATCGCATTGGCTTCTCCCCCAATGTCATCTCCAATTCTTCCCCGGGCTTCTCAGATTGCTCGTCACCTTCCTGGCTCCAGATCCAGCGGATCTTGGAAGAGAGATGGTGTTCTAAGGTATGCTATGCCTTTATCCTTTTACACTAGCGGTGCTAATGTGATTGTAGTCCTGCTGGACGTGTCACAGGTTTCAAGGACTTAGACCGATCGGTTGTCAAAGTTTCCTTGACTGAAGCCTCTCCCAAGAAGCCTTTGACCCAGTGAGCTTATTCCACGGGCAGTCTATGGGGCATTTGAATACTAACTTGTCGTCAGTACCGTTATCACAAGCGTCACTCCAACCGTTTCCGAGAGTGGCTCCGCTGACGATGGAGTCACAATTCACGATTCCCCAGTTGTCGTACACAGCTCATCCATTGCACATAGTGCTTCCATCACCTCTCCATCTACTCGCAAGTAGAGAGATCAACATGGTTCTGTATCATCATACCTTCATGTCAACATTTACTCAATTTTGTGGTCCAAATTTCATTATTGCACGAACACTTACCTCGAAACGAGGCATACCCCCACTTTTAACGATACCTATTATGATAAATCCATACCTTCCAGCATACATGCTTATTCACCAAGCATACATACATAATCCTGGTCGAAGTATTATCTATGTTACATTACATACTCGCTTCTAGTTCAATATTTTTCGAGGCTGGCGATCTGTACATCCACGAGGGTGTGACATATTGACGATAGTGGTGCGAAACATTACTTTTCATGTCAGCGTGTGAGGATATCAGGCAGATTACTCTTTTCTTTGTAATTTCTTTCGTTTTCATTGCTCTTGTTGCAACAGTACTAGGTAGATAAGACTTTTCTGTAGCATAATCAAGCTAAATTTGCATCAACTTCACATTAAACTTATGATCAAAAGTGTGTGACTTGAAATGAATTTTGAAGCTAGCCACATAATGGAGGATGCACACTACAAATTTGACGATTTAGGACTTGGGTGACTTCCTTCATTTTGGGGTGGCTGATACTCACATTGATGGCTCCGATCGAACATTTTCGAGAGAATCTTGATGTGGTCATACAACAACTGCCGTGGTCCACCTGGGCAATATTACTTCAGCAGTCCTTTCAAATGCTCTCTCTGCCTCGCTGCATCAAATGTTGATAGCATAAGTCACCACAAAGTAAGAAGCAACTTCTCAAGGCAAGTGATAGGCCGCACATTTATTATCAATTGTTAATTTTGCTTTGGCTGCGAAATAGAATCAAGTCTTCTCTTCAATCTTGAGATTGGACAATGACAGCTCTTCCTTGCCATCATTCGACAGTTCAGCATCCCCCTTCGGCTTTATCTCTGCAGCCTCTTCATTCTGCAGTTTTACGTTGGCAGGATCTGCAAGGTCATCCGCTTCATGGCTATCCGCAGCCTCTTTTTCTTCTTCATCCTGTTCTTCTTCCTCCTCCTCATCGTCTTCGTCGTCGTCGTCGTCAAAGTCATCATCACTTCTTTCCGCCCCGGGTTCGCCATCACCGTCAACGCCTACCGCTTTCATATATGCCTCGAGCTCTTTCGCCATCTTCTTTGAGAATCCCGATGCCTCGACAGAAACATCCAATCGCTTTACACCATCTTTGCCGATAAGTTTGCGAGCATCCTTGAAATGAGGACCCTTCTCATTGCTGGTGAAATGGAAGCGTCGATCAAAAAATCGCTTAATACAGTTGACGTCTCGATCAAAGTAGTATTCTGCATTTACGTGGTCGACAGAAACCATCTGTGGAAAATCAATAAGGATGGGGGTCAAGCTGACTATCTCTTCAGGATTTTCTGGGTTCGTCTCTTCCTTGATTAAGATGTTGAATTCGTTGAAATCGCCGTGGATGAGGCCATATTGTGCTAAGCGTAGGATCATGGAGATAAGTTCGGCGTATAGGGATGCTGGATCTGGAACGGAAGATATTTGACGCATAGGAAATGCATCGATCAAAGACATTACTATAGTATGTCTAGATTGTGCGAGTGGTTCGGGGACTGGAAATCCATTATCTCGTAGAGCCGTCATAAACGTGAATTCCTTCAGCGCTGCCAATCGTGACATATGCATCCATGATGCCGAGGATCGATGTCGTAAATAGTCTCGATTCGCCTTGACCGTTCTAAATGATATTCGTCCCAATCGATGAATCTTCAGTACCCTCTGCACTCCTTTCTCATCTGCCACCACAAAAATATCACTCTCTTTTCCGACACCGATTTGATTTCCGACGCTGTAAACATCCTTGCGTTTACGATATGTATTTAACGCAAGATAATCGAGTCCTCCATATGTGAGACGATAGCCATCGTATTTTGCGTTCTTGAGGCGTGCGATTAAATTGACTTTTGCGAGTGCGGATATGCATCTATGAACCCCGCCTCGGAGACCTGATAATTGTTCAATGAGTTTTGTAGGAACAACCTCATGGTTTTTGGAACCTTGTTCGACTGCTGTAAGTGTGCGCCAGTCTTCAGCGGTCAAATACCGCATAGCCTTAGTATCCAACTTCATCTTGAAAGTTGTTATTCGATATTGTTGTAATTTGTTATCTCTTTAGAAATTAATTTTTGTGATTTTCTGCCGTTGGGCTGTGAAGGGCTACAAGTGTGGTTTTAGTAAAGGAAAAGGACTGTTACATTCACCCTCGTTTGACGTAGCTTCCTCGGGTGTGTAATTAAGGTTGGTAATGTTCGGCTGCTAGCGACACTACCTGAGCTATGATCTGGTGAAGCTGCTTAGACGCGAAAGCAGACCTGCCTGGAGGACCTTATTAAGAATCAAAAGTTTATCACGAATTCCACGACATACCACTCACTTTCACTACTACTTGACTTGTAGTGATTTATACCCTTCCTGCGCATTGTCTTTAGCCTTTCTTTTCATATTCCCAACAAGTTCAGAAACGCCGCTTCCACATCAACCATTAGAAACAACATGGCGCAAGATGGCGAACCACCAAAGTCTGTTGACAAGGGCAAAGGCAAGGCGGTATCAGATCCCAAGAAGCCAGAGGAGGTAGAGAAGGATAAAGGTGGAAAGCCTATAGCTAATGGGGCGAAAGAGGAGCCGGTCGTTGGAGGTATGTTGTTGGTAATGGAATAGATGGGCAACTACTAATATGGCTGTTGCAATAGCGGAGGAGCTCAGCGAGGAAGACCAACAACTGAAGAGTGAGCTTGATATGCTGGTGGAGAGATTAACAGTATGAAAATGTTCGTCGCTGGATTTTCCAAGTAAATCTAACAATTTTGATATAGGAATCCGACACAAGTCTTTACAAAAGTGCCCTCGAAGCTATCAAAGATTCGATCAAAACCTCCACTTCATCTATGACCGCTGTACCAAAACCCCTCAAGTTCCTCAGACCGCATTACGAGCCCATGATTAAGTTGTACGAACAATGGCCGGAAGGGGATGATAAAACATCTCTCGCAGATGTTCTTTCAGTTATTGGCATGACATTTTCAGATGAAGAAAGACAAGACACTCTCAAATTCCGATTGCTTGCACCTACATCAGATATTGCCTCATGGGGTCACGAATATACACGACATCTTGCTTTGGAATTGGGAGAGATGTACAGCAAAAGATTAGCGGAAGATCAACCAACTCAAGATCTTATTGATCTAGCCTTGATCCTTGTGCCATTATTCTTGAAGAGTAACGCTGAGGCTGATGCTGTCGACCTGATGAGTGAGCTTGAGATTATCGAGCAAATTCCAAGCTACCTGGATAAGGATACCTACACACGAGCATGCCTTTACATGGTCAGCATGGTCAACCTCTTGACTTATCCAGAGGACCAGACATTCCTCAGAACCGCACACGATATTTACAAGAAATACAACCAACTCACCCAAGCAATTGTCCTTGCCATTAGATTAAACGATCTCGAGCTCGTCAGATCCGATTTCGATTCTACGACAGACCCGGCATTGAAGAAACAAATGGCTTTCCTCATTGCTCGCCAAAGAATAGTTCTTGATGATCTACCATCCGAAACCAGCGAGGACCAGGAGATCATGGAGTGTATGTATAATACTAAGATGCCGGAACATTTCAAGGCCCTAGCCAAGGAACTGAATATTTTGGATCCAAAGACGACCGAAGACATTTACAAGAGTCATTTGGAGAGTAATAGGGTCGCGGGATTAACAAACCTTGACTCTGCTGGGCACAACTTGGCAGCAGGTTTTGTCAATGCTTTCGTAAACGCTGGATTCGGTAATGATAAGATGATGATGGTTGAAGATGAGAAAGCAAGTTGGGTGTGGAAAACTAAGGAAGAGGGAATGATGTCCACAGTTGCGTCGATGGGTACATTACTTCTCTGGGACGTTGAGACCGGTTTGGACAAGATTGACAAATACACATACGCCCCCGAAACTCAAATTCAAGCTGGTACTCTATTGGCTATCGGTATTATGAACTCCGGAGTACGAATCGATTCTGAGCCAGCTCTCGCCCTTCTCGGTGAAGAGGATAAGCTTAACCACAAGAATCCTCTTGTTAGAGTTGGTGCTATTATGGGTCTTGGTCTTGCTTATGCTGGATCAAACAGGGAGCAACTTTTGGAGCTTCTCTTACCTATTGTTACCGATACTTCCGTGGAAATGCAAATTTCCGCCATGGCAGCTTTATCTTTAGGTATGATTTTCGTTGGATCTGGTAACAGTGATATCACTGAAGCCATCTTCCAAACTTTTCTTGATGATGATCGCAAATCTCAGCTCAAGGACAAGTGGACTCGATTCATGGCTCTTGGTTTGGGTCTGTTGTTCTTTGGGCAACAAGAGAATGTGGATGTTATTCTCGAGACTTTGAAGGCTGTTGATCACCCCATGTCTAAGCCAACAGCTGTTTTGGCAGAAATCTGTGCCTGGGCTGGAACTGGAACAGTTTTGAAGCTCCAAGAACTTCTCCACATCTGTAATGATCATATCGAAGAAAGTGATGATAAGAAAGGTGATGAATTACTTCAAGCCTATGCTGTTCTCGGTCTTGGTTTGGTCGCTATGGGAGAAGATGTTGGTCAAGAGATGGTCTTGCGTCAATTTGCTCATTTGATGCACTACGGTGAAGCCAATATCAGAAAAGCAGTTCCTCTCGCCATGGGTCTCCTAAGCCCTAGTAACCCACAGATGAAGGTTTATGATACATTATCTCGTTACAGTCACGACAATGACAATGATGTTGCGATTAATGCTATCTTTGCAATGGGTCTCTTGGGCGCTGGAACCAACAATGCTAGATTGGCTCAATTACTCCGCCAATTGGCTAGCTACTACCACCGTGACCCTGACGCTCTGTTCATGGTCAGAATTGCCCAGGGTCTGCTCCACATGGGTAAGGGAACACTCTCCATCAACCCATTCCACACCGATCGCCAAGTACTCTCTAGAGTCGCAGCTGGTGGTCTTCTCTCCGTCTTGGTTGCTATGATCGATGCCAAGCAATTCGTCACAACCAAATCACATTACCTCCTATACTACCTCGTTACAGCCATGCACCCTAGGTTCCTCGTCACTCTTGACGAAGATCTTAAGCCATTGACAGTCAACGTTCGAGTTGGACAAGCCGTTGATGTTGTAGGACAAGCTGGTCGTCCTAAGACTATCACTGGTTGGCAAACACAGAGTACCCCTGTACTATTGGCATACGGCGAGAGAGCGGAATTGGAAGATGAACAATATATTAGTTTGAGCAGTAATCTCGAGGGTCTTGTCATTTTGAGAAAGGTATGTTTCGAATCCATATAATTCTCTGCATATATGTATAAGGTTGAATGAATGCTAATTTTGAAATAGAACCCAGAGTGGGAAGATGGAAAAAGCTAGAGTGTTAAAAGATAGCAAAAGAAAGGAATATTAAACTATTGTATTATAATGGAGGGAGGGGAGGAGCTATAGTAGGTAGACTCGCATATCTTGTTCCCTTGAATTAAGGGGAAATGTGGGACAACTACGCAATGAAAATGAAAAAATGAAAAATGATAGACGATAGATGATTTGCAGTGCTATTAGGTCGGTGAAATCAAGATTCTTGGCATCGTGATGTGGTGAGATGTGATTTCGTTATATTGCAATTTTTAGTGAGAGTGTGTAAGGAAGAGTAGGTCGGGAGGTAGGTAGGTAGGTAGGTAGGTGCGATACTATCTGTCATGAGTGCTTCACAATTATCGGAATAAACAAACACTAGGCATCTAAAGATCAGAGTCATGACACAATATTTTCACGAAAATCCGAAGGATATTATCTCACCTCCGTTCACTCATATTAAAGGAATATATATTAGAATGTACAAGAACACACCACAGAATACAGTTTCTAGGCAGTAGTGGACATCTGAGGGGTGATGTATAGAGTAGATAGAAAGCATAGGATGTTGTATTATGCTTCTTATATCAAGCATTATATGCCACTATGAACTTCCCCATCCCCACCCCCATTCTCAAAAAGCGAGATAATGCAATTGCGAAACTGGACTTGGCTGCCTCTTTCTAATATGCTATGCTATCTTATATGTATATGTATATGTATGTATGTATGTATGTATGTATGTATGTATGTATGTATGTATGTATGTATGTATGTATGTATGTATGTATGTA